>LUCH01003626.1:0-31462 GCA_013368495.1 Paragonimus heterotremus | reverse complement strand
CGACCGAGGTCGCAGTCAGCACAGCCCTCCGGATCACAACAGCACACAAGCCTGACCACCACGCCAAGGTAGCAGTGTTATGTACTCACACATAACTGAGATTTAATGCCCGTTTAGTTGCTAAGTTACATCCTGGCATCATTTTGTTCTGTTGTTATAGCATTTCTCTTTTGTTAGGCACAGCCGAAAACGAAATCAACTGATGAAACCCTATTGCGAAGCTACATTAACAGTGTAAATGGTTTATTTAACAAGAGCCTCGTCGCGTCTAGTGGATTAGTCTTCAGCCATATCCTGTATAGTCCATGAAGACTCAGTTGAATTATTTTAATCATCCGCTTGAGAAAATAAGCCGACCCGGTGGGGAAAAGGCAAAGCTCGTTTCAGCTGAAGTCTTTACCGCGGGACCCCGGTAAATCTTACTTCATATTTATGCGGGCGTCAAGAGTGGAATGTTCGCATTTCAGTGGATCAGTGTTTACTTATTCAAGCTTTCAATCTGACTCCTCGTTTGGTATAAACATGATAATATATGGAGGATATCATTGTCCTGTTTGCAGACGTTTACGCAAACATTGGAACGAACCAAATTGAGGAATTACTGTATACAACACGTGGGAATTACCGTGAAAGTTTTTCTAGTTCGATTTGTTGCAGATTATCCAAATTGAAGAAATTGATCTCAGTCTACAACCAAGATACTGGCGTGCAAACAATGAGACAGACACGACCGAAAGGTCATCAGTCAGTGGGGAACATTGCAGCCACGAGTAGAATGTGTACTCAAATGTTTTTGAATGTTCATTGCTGTGAACTGATCAAAAGTAAATGTATTACCAAACACATCATGAGTCTAAAATCCATCTGATTAGAGGAATGACTATTACGGACAGGTTGTGTTTCGGTAAGGGAAATTGATGCACTCTGATGTATTTATTTTCTGCAAGAAGATTGACAAACAAACTCGGCACTAGTATTTTCAGGTGAATGGCTGCTTTACTGTGCATATCCCGGAACAGCATAATGAGCATACTAGAAAATAAATGTTTTCTTATGTTCAGACTGATTTTCTACATACCCTGAAGGAAACCGTGGGTGTTGGAAATTGAGGACGATATGTGACCGAACGTGGATGCTAAATCTCAGATAAACAGAAGTGAGGTTAGTAGGTCCACATTTTCTCCAGCCGCGTAACGCGTTTTACACTATTAACTTAGGTTAGACAACATGTTTAAAGTGTTACTTCTTATAATCATGTGTATTGTCTATCTTGAATTTATACAATCATGGGCATCGACAACAGTAAATCATATTGATGCGTAACTGCCGTACAACCACAATAAGCAGATATAGGTTAAGTGTAAAATTGGATGCGACTTAGTTCATAAAACGTGACACAAAGTCGAGCAATCGACGTCAATTTGTTTAAAATTCTCAAACACAAATGAGCGCTTTAGAAGGTACCTAATACATCTTTCGTTCACGGTGTATCCTCCCGCACCTTATCCATTGTCATTAGATGACGGTTAGCCACAATTTCCCATAGCCTCTCCAATTCACTGACACGTAGATCACGGGTCTTCAGTTTCGCTTGCAAGTACGACCTCTTGATAGCCGTTGCCTTTTGTCGAGTCGTATCTTTAGAGATTTCATAAATAATGCATAGAGTGGTTGATAATCAGTCCGCATTCTCAATACCCGCTTGAATCTGCATTTTCAAGGTAGGGTTGGATGAATACTTCGATTAAGCATTCTAAAATCCCGCCGGTTAACCTGCACACTGCCTGTCCACCCTGGGCAACAAGTATTAAGTTGGTTACAAACATCTATACTCAAAGCTTTCAGTATGTTCAAGGGGCGTATTTCGTTCAAGCTGATTTGATGATGTGGCTGTTTATTGTTCTTGTAAATTAATTCAGTGAGAGTATTTGATTGTCAAATTGCTGTAGCTCATGACATCCATCTTTGTCGCTGTATTTATGTGGAAAATATCACTTTCGGTTAGGAGTTAACGGCTTTCTTCGATGTTGATATTGTGTCAGATTAACACTGGAACACGTAAATCTCTTATGAAAGCTCGGACGATTATTTAAGCCCCTTTCATCGCTCACATTTTCATTGGCTTTTTCCACGATTTTGATCGATATCTGATCGTTGGTTTTCTCATACTTGTAGTTGTAGCCGGTAAACCGCTTAACACTGCGGTCGTCAATGTGATTATCTCACTTAATCTGTCCCGAGATCTTTTGTGGATGATGCGGTGAGTCACTCACTAATGCACACACGGAAAATACCATCTGAACCTCAAACTATTCCGGTTTGGGGATACATGTGTCCATTACATGACCGCGTTCCATTCGTACCGACCGTCTTCATCCAACGCTACGTGACAAGCATACAAATGGTTCCTATAGTCTCTTGTTCGTTTGCAACCGGCACCCATAATTGAAGTGGACTGGCCATCCTTGAAGTCCTTCATCCGGTTAGATTATTAGCTGGAGTTCATTTCGTGATTTCAATGAGCATATGCCTGCGTAGGACCGCAAATCCCAACGTGATTGGGGAGGACAAATTTGTCAATCGATGAGGAGTATCCGTTCATCACTGTTTACAAACTGGAGAATTACAAACTAATCATTAAATCAGTAATTATCCGCTTCCACAGCAAACATAGGTGTGGCGTGGGCATGCTGAAACTGAATAGCTGTCCTCGTGCTGCACGAGGACGATGGGCAGCATGGTTAATCTTCCATCGAAAGGAGTTCGTAGATCGTCTGCTAAATCAAATCAGTAGGTCGTTGCAGTAGCAATGAAATCCATCACTAGGTGTCATTCCAACAGACAACAATGTAACCCACCTCGTTGAGCAAGCGTTTGATTCCGTTTTCGATCAGTATGTTGTTGCATGTCATTCGCAAGTTGTGGTCCGTGCTGTTCATACAAATCGGTGTACACGCTTTCAAATACTTGGCTCTTTAGTCGTTTAAATCAAACTCATAAGATGCGAATTAATTGGGGTTTAAATTGAAAGCCTGTTGTTGGCTGTCTTAAGTTTCATTTGAACAAAAGTGTTGTACAATAAATGCCTACTTTGCAGAAGCTGGTGCAAACTTCAAAAATTCCCAACAATTATTAGAGTAAAATAATTGGTAACGGCTTTGTTTATATGGATTGTCGTTTGACTGTTTGCAACCTCAGTTCTTCCAAATATGTTCACCTTCTGTAGGCGGTAAATTGTTAAGTCATGAAGAGGAGACTATAGTTGGTTAATAAGTTTCTTTTGGCTGAGCCGTGGAAACCGTTTAAAAAATCGTTAAAATGATGACTTGACTATGGCTTTGAAGCTGAAATTTTCCCACTGTATTTATGTTGCATCGAAGTTACCAGAAAAACGGTGTAGCAACCAAACGCTTTTTCGATTACGCATCATCAGGTCAAGTACATAGCGTGTATATGACACACTTGTCAGGGCTAAGCGAATAAAAACAGGTAACCTTCATTTGTGGTCAACCATGTCACAGATACACGTGAAGATAACGTTTCGATACAATTCCGTCGAAATTATGACGCAACTGGAACTATGGCAGTTTCATCAGTCTTGATGTGAGTGGCGACCACGACAACCGCAAGGCCTGTGTGCAGGAGAGCGGATTATTCAATCGAATTCCGATCGCCTCAGCTGCGGCAAAAATTCGGTATCTCACGCCTTTTGAATTGCCGTCCTTGACTCGATTGATTCGGACGAAAAGAAGCCAGGTTGACAGTATAGTAGGAATCGACGAAATGTGTCACAATTGTGCTGGTAGTTGTCTTGGGGACATCCAGACTGAATGATGATCACGGATACGTTCAGATAAGCACACCGAAATTAGTTGGTATCGCCTCATATGAGAGTCGGTGATGCGCTGTGTGGACTCGTGTGCACACAAGTCACGCCAAACGTTTGACAAGCAGCCTTTTCCATATGAGTCAATCAATCTTGCATATGACTAGATTCATTCAGCGACTAATTTGTAACACAATAACTAAGCAGAGCCATTCTGTAATTAGGACACGCTTTTTCTCTCTTCGTATATCATATGTCATGATATGACAGCCGTATCACAAACTTATTGATCGCGGTACAATTTATCTGTAGACTAGCTCCAGTGGATCTGACTTATTGGAGTGTGATAAAACTCCACGCATCCACCGGTAACAGTAATTATGATGGATCTAAACAAGTAGTACTTGTTGACACACCGATCGTGAGTGCATGACAGACGTACTGTTTGGTTACACGGTGTAGAACACAAATCTAGGCGACAGTGATCCAAGATCTGCGTTCAGCACACGACAGGACGGAGTTAATTATTCAAAGTCGCCACGCTCAGCGTCCTTCTCTCAGCACAATGATGCGCACTACTAACCGGCTGACGTACACTCAGAGGATTTGGTTCCGCTGTTTGCAAATCCAAACGACTCATCAGGCTGAACCAAGCGGAGCGAGTAGTTACCAATCGGTACTGTTCTAATATCACCAATAGGTTTGATTATTCCGTTTTAAGGCTTCATCAAAACAGTCCGGACAGAATTGTTGAGTTGAATCAGACATCTTCAAACTCGACGATCCGTCTGAAGTATGGTCGTGTTCGAATGTCTTCAGTTATCCAATCCGCTCATCACTGAGTGTGTACTTCATAGGATTTGAGGAGGAAACATGTTTCACAGCATCGTCAGAAACGACTGTCTCTAATTTTCTATAGAACATTATGTTGTGTAAGCCGGTTTGACTAACTGTTGCAGGTTTACACAAATAAGTCAATCAAGTTAACGTCTGTGTTGGGAACTGTGATATATGCTTGATACTATACTATTTTCGTAATAACTTGAATGTCGGAAAATATAGTTTACACTGGAATCTTGAAGCATGTTTGCATAGTGAATGCTCATCAAACTACGAGACGGAACGATTCAAATATATGCGGAGACTAGTTGCTTTGTTTTCGAATACTCCTTATCAAGACCATCTGCATCCATATTGGGATCGTCTTATTAGCACAAAAACCATCTGAAAGGACATGAACTCATCATTTCGTTTCCACTTATTTCTGTCTGCAAATTTTCACCAGAACATCCTTCATGCGAGTTACACTCATTGGTTTAGAAAGGCACTCTAAAGGTTATTCCAAACAGCTTCCTGATTACATCGCGTTGATTTCAATTTACTTTTGCAGGTAAAATGGTAAAGTACACCATCGAATTTACTAATTAAGAGCCGAAATTATAGTGGACGCTGCAAGCTATCACTTCTGTTGGTAGTGATGTTTCACTCTTGTGTTTGATTTAGGAAACTTGACGGATTCCGACCCACATATCATCTAGCTAGCCGCTTGGTACTAGAATTCTGGCGATGAAAAAGCTGAAGGCTTAATTTCAATCACAATCACTGTATATGCCAAACACCTTCAGCGCAAGTGAACTGTACAGTCTGCGCTATTTCCATTGTAGTACTGTATTTCCTTAAACTTAAGCAGACGTCACCGATCATCTCGGAGCCAAATCGGATGGGATAACAGGCAATGCTGACTGTTTAACCCGAACGTGACGAAGTGTTGTAAGCTAAGAACGCGGACGGCACCAGGATTGTTTATTCAGGAAAGCAACATATGGGTTTTGCGTCTAAACGACATAAAACAGGAACACTTATCTGCGTACGGTACTGGGCCCAGAACGTCACGTTTGCCACAGACGCCAATGCTCAGTTCCTTTACGTTCCCTTACGTACCAAGAACCATTCCATGCAATCGCTTATCCTCACTACAGAAGTAATTGATTCGAACTAAACCCCAACTAACTTTCACGTGGCAGCTATTTTGTGACGTTTTTGATTCGGCTGAGCTCATTAGTATTGCCCTATTTCGTGGAAGTCCGTTTCACCATTTGGATTTCAATAAATGACTGAAACTGCACAGTCTACGGTGACAAACGCTCTATTATTTGCTAAGTTTTGCTGTGTATCTCTTCGTACATTATTCACAAAAACATGTATTCAGGTCATTAACATGAATCGACAACTGAATCTTACATCCTCGTAAATCAGCGATGGCTAAGTCACCTCTCAATGAACACATGCACTTGATTGAGGACGATCTTATCCCAATCTACTGAGGGCCATAGTGAAGCCGACGTTTGAGGACTGCCACCGGTCAAGCAACAAAAAATATATAAGATTCTCTCTGTTCCGTAGAAGTTGGGTAGGAATAACAAAGGCGAAAGAGTGACATCCGTGATTAAAAATTTAACTTCAACTGGTTCCTTGTATATGCCACATAAGGTACAAAATAAACGAAGACAAGGCTAGAACATTCTCAACATGAAGAAGTGTAACTCTGAGCTCTTTGCCTAGTCAGCTATGTTAAAAGGTTTCTTTAGTTCTTTAGTGTACCTGTTATTGTGCGGGTGGGAGATATTTTAAATATATAAGTGTAGTTCATTATTGTCTAGTACTGCTCCACTTAGGTGCTATTAATTTTGTCCACGTGACTCAGCTGTTATAGTATGCTGGACTGTTTAACATGTCTATAAGCAGAACCCAAGCTTATCATTAACAGACCCTTCAGACATCTACACTTTTCATCTTTCCCAGTTCAACTTGTAATGCTAGATTGTTAGCTTTTCATTTCAACTTGTTCATAGATTTTTTATATGAAAACCCCGTTCATGTAAAAGGTTGTGTGTTGACAGTAATCCTTGGAAAAACTGGTAATAACTAAGTTGGTCTAAACAATGTTGAACACTTCGTTGTAAATAACTTGACATGACCTGTCACCCAAAACATGCGCTCCTGATGTTAGTAGTAAAAGGAACTCAGACCACATAATTAAGCAATTCCACAAACAAACACTAAATATACCAATATATGGTATAACACGTATTTTATATCATATGAAAAAAAAGAGCACAAATATCAACCATAAAATAGTATATTTGAATCAATTTAACTTGACAATTTCATACACTGATGAGTAATCGGGGAGTTGGTTAATTTCAAGCTGAACATCACCCACAATTGATCGCTGCTCTCGCATTACTCACAAGCGAAAATGGTCGAGCGTTCACATATGATAAATCGGTCGTGCCTAATATGAGGTCAATGGCGCAATGGTAAACAAGGTTGCCTCATGAAATCGTGGCCGGAGTTCTAGTCCTGGCCCTGGCGACGGCATGCACTACTGACGAGCTCTAATGACAGCGAAACTTGAGTCTAGTGCTTCTTTTCGAAAGGGGAATGCGACATCTGCGATCTATTGTGTATGATGTTCAACTTGAAGTTTCATACTTCTTTGGAAGCAAACATCCGAATGCATCAATAAAAATGTGCAAAACCAGGACGAGAGAAGCTGTTAACGCATTCTCTTAAAAGGATTGGATAATTGTAATTTTAAAACAACACATGAACAACCGGTAATTTGTGTTACTGATAACGTTTTAGTTCTGACACAGAACTTGTTCAGACCAGATGAGTCAGTTACAAATTAAGTGGTATGTAATACATGCTAAACATAATTCCTTCATCTCCTTCATCAGGAGCAAGTAACCCTTTGATCAACCTGTCTGATTTCATCCTCGTTTGACTACTCACGTGTTCTGGATCTACTATAATTAACAATTCGATGCCAGTACTGACCCCGTGTTTATGTACGTTTGACCCATGTTCTGTAACCCTCTGTTTCGTTTAGTTGCTTAAATCTAGCCTGCCTTAAATACAACCAAATTTGTAGCCTACTTATCTGATCTGAGGTAGTTTTTGCGTCAGAAATGAAATGTCACTAATACAACAAATTGCTGATTGTTCACATGCTGTTCTGAACTCATTCTGTTTCACACACATTTCACCCAACAATGATCCGATAACTGATTACTCCCTACCTATTTTTTTAATAAACGATTACTTGAACAGTCGGTACGCGTATTCAGTCCCTTTTTGCTGTCATATATTTATAGATCCTAGGGCTAATGTATGTTAGTATGCAGCCGGTTGGGTCAACTGGGTTCAGTGGAGCGGTGCTTGAAGTGAACTATAAAAACAAGGGAATTTCAATTGTCGCACTTTTTTAGAACGATGTTTTTGAATGGAATAACAAGTCACATTCTAATCATTTATCCGTTCATTGCCTCAAGCCTAACTATAAAGAACTACAAAAAAGTTAAAAACTGATAAGAGAAGACTAGGTTGGGGAACAAAAGTGGTATAAATGTAGACAGGCTTGACTATGTTAAGCTGCTATTTTGAATAGTGCTTCAAACCAGTGATTTGAGTAATCGCGAGGATTGCAGCCTGGCAGTCAGTAACCACCTGCTTCACTCAATGAAACAGTGAGGGCCTTCATGATTCGCGACCACAATGTCGCAAGACCACTATGCGGCTTAGCTCAACTGTTGGTGGTCTCAGCAGATAGTGCCCACTATCATAGCCGTTCAGTTGGTCTAAGGTGTACGTGACCCAACCATCGCAGGTTGCACAACGGGAACAGTTGTCCAAATGGTCACGCATCCAGAATGTTCCGAAATACTCGCCGACGAACGACTTCGAAGATCTCAGTTGATGTGGGTTAATTAGAAGAGATAAGGGGGTCAACTACAGCAATTCTGTTTTCCTCTTCATTGCAAATAAGCCACCTTTGCAAACCATAGAGCAATGTGGAATTCATACAGACAATACGTACCCTCCCTTTTAGCAACAACCGGACGCTTTTCGGCGTCACAGATAAATCATTTTGGGAAGACAACTCAGAACTTGCTATCTTCGCTGACACCTTATCAGAAAAATGAGGAGATAGTGTTATCTAAGTGTGTGAAGCTGTCCACAGCCTCAAGTAGATTACCTGCAGTAAAGTACATATAACTGGGAATGCCCCAGTCTTGAAGCAGCACTTTGCACTTTGAAGCTGCAATGCGTATTCTATACAAACCAGCCTGGTCATTGACTTTGTTCCTCATGGTCTCTATGTCTTTAACAGAACAGCTAAGCAATGTTAATGACGTACTTCATGTCGATCAACGTAATTATAGAAAAGACCCAATTACGAACAATCTAGACTTCGGTTGGATTCAAACCACCGAGAGAAACAGCCTGCCTAAACGCGGCGAGCGCTCTTCTTGCTGAGCTATAAAGCCATGCCGGAACCTCAGAAGTTTTCACATTTGGATTGAGTTACGGGCCGAATCCACCGGATCATTTGGTGGACTTCATATGACACAATGGATAAGCCAGGTAACTGAGTACAAATGTGAAATTTTTTGAGCTCCCGGCGTAGCTTCATAGTTCAACTGGTAGAACTCTCGCCGCGCTTGGATTGGTTTGAATCCAGCCGTAGCCCAGACTTTTCGCAATTGGGTCTCATCTAACTTATAACATCTGCCAAACCAGTTATAAGTAATGCTAGGGATAAACTCAACATCAGTCTCACTGGATTCCTTGGGCCCATCTTCAAGGATGCTGTCCATAACCAAAGTGAACGAAGCAACATTGACTGGGAGGGAAAGGTAAGGTTATCCACGACCATACGGTATTCTATTGTTCGATTACATAAGTTGTGGTCATGATTTACAGTCTTTGGACTCAAGCCTGTTTATCCCTCTGTTTCATTGTTGCGTTTTTGTGAGGATTCTTCTTTTAGAGTTGATCTTGCTAAGCCAGTTTTGTAATGTGTATGGTCGGACTTTTGTCTACATCGCACAAGCTTATCAGAATCGTAGTATAAGAACTGATAATCCCAGTCTATCATAGCCACTAAATGCCTCTTGTAGAATTTATTTTGTCCACTTTGTCCGACTAGGTGCAGCTTGATTTTGACGGTATCCTTCGATGAAACTAGAGATAGCAGCACCTTGCAATCGCAGTCGCCTTGCACATATACTTGTAGAGTCTGTTACCCTTTTACTCTCTTATTACACATTATTCTTTATACCCTGTTACGTTCATTGTGCATATAAACCACTTGTCTATTGTTTGAGTCAATACACACTTCGTCCTCGCGCACCTCGGCTTCTGTTTGCACGTGGTTGTTGTTACTAGGACATAACCGTAGCAACAGTCGATTCTAGTACGCTGGAGGAAATGAATTTGATAGAATTTCTCTGTTATTCAAGAGGAACGTTCTTCCAACTGTAGATTGTTTTGTAACATTGTCGATTCATTTCTTGGTTCCACTACATACTACAGCTGTTCACGTGATGCACTGACGTTTCTTCGGGCAAACTTATTGACCCGAAATTGAACAATTTTATTTGAACTCAGAAGCAAAGCTTCACAAAGGGCTGGAATTTATCCGATTACAATATGGTATGTTATTTCTTCAGGGTACAGTGTTTTCGCATAATTACATTTGCGCATTACCCACTTGTAAAATTTATTTTTAGTTTATTTGTATTGTTCAGCACACATTAGGTGAACGAGTCTTGTTTAAGCCGTGGACAATTATAAATGTTAGTTGCAGTAAGTACATACGGAAGCAGTTGAGTAGGCGTTATCGTGCTATTTTTGGATTGTAATCACGGTTATTGAATACTAATAGGAACGAATGTCTAGGTGTGTTATGTTCTCTTTTCATAGGATCAACTCACCAGTAGTTTTTTGCTCATTAATTCTGACTCAAACTTCACTACATAGTCCATGTTTGATCATGATTTGTCAAATATTTACATGTATCATACCACAAATTAGCATGGCCGCTTCAACATGAAAATCTTCTTCATTAAAATGTGAAGACTCACGTTTTATGTTTTATGTTTAGATCCTTTCAGTTCAGTACAATCGTATTGTCAGCTTTTGTGAATGCACTCGTGGTCTCATTTATTATCTTGTTTTATGGTAATTCCTCGTGAAGTTCTGATTGAAAATCCTAAAGTCCTCCTAGCTCTGCAAGTCATTTGTCTAACAGGATTGGGATTTCTTACTTCCATCCCACTTAACCCATATTTTCAACACTGCGCTCAAAATTTTAATCAATCCCAATCGTCTTCTTTATTATAAATACACATCTTAAGTATACATTCTAAATATACATCCACGACCTAAAGTTTATCCATTCATAATACAACATATGAACTATGGTTACGGTTCCTCTGTTACGTGGCTCGGTTTCGTAACACTCCCAAAATTCTCACAAAGTTTTTAACAGTAACAATGACAAATTAACCATTGTTCGTCGGAGAAGTCGTTGTGTAAATGTTGAATATTCGCCTCTTGACAAACATTAAATAGTTTCTTGACCTGAATTACCTGGATTTGATATGACTTGGGATGAAATTCTATGCAGCATCAGTCTCTTCTGGAGACTAGTCTGCCGTTTCAGCGTTGTAAATTATATTCATTTAAAGCAAAAAAACTTCAGCCGCAAGTTGGACGTAATTGTTTCCAGCCAATCCAACAATTGATCATGCTATATCCGGTTGCGCTGAAAGTACCCTAATGGCAGTTCATATAACAAGTTTAAGAGGGACATCCATAGAAAACTGAAGCTAACGAAGCAAGTTAACGGTATGGAAACCACATTTGATTTAGGGAATACAATCAGACTTTCAAACTTATTTGTTCTACTAGTCCAGAGTGCCCGTCTGTCAGTGAGACTATCAGCATAATAGACGACAGACCCACAGATAGTTAGTTAAGAAGGTTAGGGTGCTCATTGAAACACCTTAAAAGCCAATTTGGCTGACCTCTTGCATCCACTGTGTTACCGCCACAAACTTTCAATGCAATACTTTCATCAGTAGATTTACAGCAATTTACCAAAGTTTAGATTAACCACTACGTTTCAGCTGTTAAACGTAATGGGGTAGCTGGTCCAGATAACCTCTAGCTGATACTTCTCAAAAAAAAGAGTAGGGAAGCGGGAATCACAGAGGACACCCCATTTTACTGGGGTTGCTCAACACTAGTTTTCATATTCAAGAAAAGAGTTACAAGCCCTTGCAAAAAGACTACAGGAGAATAAGCTTGACCCAAGTCATAACCAAGGTTTTGAGTTCTATTATATTTCCTTCGACTCATTGCATCTCGGAAGCAGATATCAAGGAAGAACAGATGGATTTTCTTTCAAGACAAGGATGTATTGATCACATTTTCACTCTTTGCCAAACTCGGAAACACTATTGTATCTACCGCCAGCCGACACTTGTCGTTTATCTCGACTATAAAGATGCGTTTCAATGGATCTATCTTTACTTTTGGAGTTGCTTAACTACAGGGACGTGCCAAACCATATATATGTATATGTTATCGGCGCTTTATTGCCGTTGCTAAGATCAGGCTAGGGTCTACGGTGAGCTGTCTAACAGTTTTACCAATAAGTGTGTTATGAGTCCAGGATGTCCACCTTCAAAAATTTTGTTTACTTTTGTCACAGACGGAATAATGTGAGGTTGTTTGCCGCACTCAGGATACAGGCGTGTACCTCCAACCTGGTGGAAGACTGATTGGTATTGATTATGCTGACGGTAAAGTATTTTCGTTCCACCACTTCCAGGCAGTACAGCCAATGTCTAACGTTATTTCATGTTCTGCTAAATATTTTTGAATGCGGTATGCAGCCTGAAAGTACGGTGATTCAGCAAGACTACTTGGATTACGTAGATTTAATGTTGGACAATGAAATTGTGGATTTTCCTGATCGGTTTGCGTAATTAGGAAGTTGCATCAGCAGTGATAGAGAGGGAAATAAAACCTGTCTTCTCTGGCTATGGAGACAAAAGTGTGAGTAATGAAATGGAGGTTTCTATCTGCAATATAACCCCGCTTCTTTCTGAAACCTAATGTTCACATATATAAGACGACTATGATGGTTGTGCTACTCCACGGCTGTGAAACCTGGCAGCTCAGAGAGTGGAATGTAAACCATCTTCAGAACTGCTTCCGATCACACACATCTAGTGCTGTCAACGATTAAACACCAAGTGTGTTCGGAAACGAATATTTGGTAGTGTTGTGCAAGTTACTTCTTTCAATTCTTGGTTATACAGACTTAGATGTTTAAACCATTTACTAAGAATGATACTTTTTGTTAATCACCGTTAACAGATTTTGTTGATACCACCGCCGACCGTTGTAGGATACAGATTGGACAAATGATAGTTTGGCGTAGAGACGACGACATTCACTAGGAAACTGATAAGTATAGATTGAGTCTGTCTGACGGGTCCAGGATAAAATGACTCACTGAATCAGTGGTCAGAGGTTTTAGATGAGACAGCGACTAATCAAGCTCAGTGAAGTGAATGCTATCGTTGTTTGGTCAAGCTCTCAGTGCATCAACTACATGTAATAACGGGAAGCAGTGAAGATAGTAAGCAACCTGTCTTGTTTTATATTCACTTATAGCTCGGTTGTTTGTCTGCAACGTGTAAACCTCTCAACACCGACTGTTTGAATAAACCCAAACATACTTATTTTAGTTGAGGGCGTCTCATTCCATCATTTTCCTTTTATCCTGATTAGAGCTTGGTCTTTTAAATCACTGTTTAGTATTTAATCATAACCTTGAAACAAGGATACACCGTTGTCTTCACTGATGCAAATGATGACATGGATGAAATGTTTGCCTCTAGACCAGGCCTGCCATTCTTAATTGTGTGAACTCTAATGTGCTGTATCAATAGCTGTTAATGATGAATCATTATGATGATGGTAATGATTATTATTATTGCCACTATTATTATTAAGTCTGTCCCGTATGAGACCTTAGTTGGTACGTTATACCATGCCTGTGTGCTTGCACATATGTTGATCTGCATTTGCCGGCTCTACACAAAGATTTCATTCACATGCATTCTGGTCTTATTCTTTTGAATTTACACTGCATATCTTGAGTGTGAGTGGAACTAAAATTGATGCAGCGCATGACACTCACAGTTATGGTTAGATAGAGTCATACTTTCGCTCCGGCCACTGTGGCCGCCAACCAAGATGGTCAGATATACTGTGAGTACGGGGTGCATTGTTAGAATCACACATGGCGCAGTGCACACTTTATTTGGTGACGTTCACTGTTTGAATGAAGGAACGAGCAATCGGGGTCGACTAGCTGTCTCGAGCTTGACTTAAAAATAACACGGCTCTCACTTTTATATATGAGCTGCCTGAACATTCAGTTATCTAAGAGTAATGACGCCATTTGTTTCTTTGCCAGTAGTGCCTAATTCTGGTTATCGACAGATTATGTGATTTTGCTGTGTACCGTGTAACCATCCACTCAACTTTTTACTCGGTTCAGCGCAAATACATCGAGCAAAATTTGCAGACTGATGGTAATGTGGAAGGTGGACTGATGGGCCACAACTGAGCCTCTAGAGAAAAAGTGCGAAATTACGAGTGCCGACTCACATGTGAACGATTCAGCGACATTATGAATATTCTCATTATGCACGATTATGTTGACTCAGTACACGTGTGTGCTACCAGCTGGACGAACGAAAGCGTAGGTTGATCTTTCTAGACAACAGTGGTTCGGTTCATGAATACTTCCTTCAAAAATTCGTCATTAATGTTGTTTCCAGGATTGATTGGATATCTCGTTCTATTTTGATCGGCCGATGAAGCCCTGTAAAAAAAAGTTCAAACTGGTTCACAGCGACAAACGCTGTGACTTCCAGAGTAACTCGATACCGAGATTACCGTCCGATTGTGTACGACAAAAGGGACATTCACACTCAAACGGAACAGTGTCATATGTCGTGTTTGTGTGAAAATCGATTAATTGGAGGGCGTATCACGTAACGCAAACACAACTCAGGTGACTGACAAGGACAGTGACGAGCATGACGGGAATAGTGAGGTCGTACTGAGGCGGTTTCCTGATTGGAGGAAGTTTAGCCAATCAGTGCTTACGCACAAGCTGTCACAAATGAAACTGTGGTCAATCGGCATCAAAAATAAAAGTAAAAAAGATGGCCAGCCGTTACATCCCATTTGTCTGTGAGAAAGGAGGATGAAAAAATTTGTTTGAATGCGTGTCGGATTTAAACAATCGAAATGTTTAGATCAAAGTTGCGGAACGTAACAACGAGTGGGTTAATCGGAAATAAAACGCTTGTCACCAAACTACAATCGTTGGTTCTCCATAAAAAAAAGCGTTGCTTCTCTAATAAATTGATATTGTTTAATGTCGCGCAGATCGTTGTAGTTCTGATTTTCTCTACTTGGTATCTAAGCACGCGACATGATGTCAGAGGACAAAAGTAAACCAGCGATTTGATTCCAAGTTGGTTCGTCGGTTGTGATTGCAGCCGTTCCTGCTGAAGCATAGCCGACTGTCTGAAATGTGGCGGATGTGAAGACAAAACTCCGGTGACTATGCTGCGCCTGGCAAGCTGTCTGAATGACCAAAGGAATACCAGTTACCGATATCCGTACATTGCGCTGGTGACGCAGAGAGATAAACCTTCGTGAGTTTGAACCCTGTTACTCAAGAAGACAAGAAAGATCAGCGAACGATAATTAATAAGTCCGACGAATGTTGTCTTAGTCAAACAAGTAAAAGTTTGAGCGCTTCCAGTTTTTCGAAGGAATCGTCATCATGGAGAATCTGTTGATCAGCTTGCAACAGAACCGATGGAGCCAGCAAGGGTTTGCCGTTTTTACAAGTGCATGAAAGATAATCTTATGCGTGACCAGGTGGTCCTTGAAGCTTAGGAAGCTGCGATAACGAACATATTGCTGAAGGTAAGACAGTTAGCGCTTGGCCAATGTGCTGACATTTTTAAAAGCAAGGAGCGGAATTCCAAAAGATCAAAGATTTTACCAGCGAGAAGGGAATGGAGCTCAGCACAACTGGCCAAGCAATAGCGAAGTTCGTAATATGTTCTAGCCAGCATGGCAGTGAAACTCATGAACAGCAGAAAGAGAAGTGTTCGGTGTTTTGGAATACCTGCATGAAACGTCGGAAGGTGAACCATTTTGCCAAGCGATGCAAGTCACCATAAGTCAGAACGATCAACGAGTGGTCAGAGCTCCAATATATATTGACCGATATTCGGGAAGCCCCTGCATCAAAAGAGGTTTATGTGGAACTTATTATGGAAGAAAAACGACGGCCATATCAGTCAGGTTCTGTTCCACTTATTAGTGATACACCGGCACGCTATCTTTCAGCATCGACCACAAGTCCCTCTGATACTCACCCACGACTATGAAATTGTTGTGACCGCAAAGGACGTTTGACCTGCGAAGTTGTTTCTTGCATGAAATCCCTTACAACCTATGTTAAAACATAGAACGAACTTTAATAAAAGCGAAACTCGAGTCTAGTACATCTTTTCAAAAGAGGTCGATTTGAAAGTCTGTGGGAATGAGACAGCTGTGGTCAGTTGTGGGTGATTTTCTATCTATATGAAAGCCAAAATCTCCTACTGCTCATCAGTAAAATATAGGATCATGAACGAGTACACCTGTTTGCACGGCTGATATGTATTCACACACTGGATAGCAGTACGTTGTCACTCGCCCCGGTGGCACGTTCCCGTAATGTGTACCCACTATTCCAATGGTCGCTTCTGATCCATCCTCTTCTTGTCGTTGAGACCTGTCCTTTAATTCTCGAATGTGCTGCGCACATATGAAGCTGCTTGCCATAGTACAAAGATGCAAGTGGGAAGCAAGTACGCTGATCAACAACCCAAAGAAAGAGAAATGTTATATGATTGACTCTTTTATGTAAGAGAAGATTTGACACCAATCCTTGGCTTGGATGCCATTCAAACGATGGATTTTGTAGCGTCCCATCACAACGCTTTTCCTCATTTTAGAGAAGTTCCTGCTATTCCACCAGTACTTTTCTGTGTTTGATTCCGTTTTGAGTTGTGTGCCACGTAGTGTTAGTCTTTCTGTAGCTTGAAGTGCCGTACCGGATACGGTACCCACTAATGGAATCCGGTTAGCCATCGTCAATAGATCAGCCCACTGACCGGACCAGTCAGATTGCAATAACGTTGAAAATGTCTGGTGACATCCACGTACACAAAGACCCCAGGCTGTATCCCGCAGGGACGATACCAGCTGCTGCCCTTAAATGATATTTTGTCCGAATTAGCATAAACCCGCAATTTTACGAAATTTGCTTTGTTTCTGTTTTTTGACAGTTGGTATTAGAAAAAGAGTTTAGTTATCTAACTACGTTTCACAAGTTTTTTTAATGTTTTCGGTGACTGTGTTTGCTCTTCAAATTATGTGGGCCAAACAAAATGTTCGGGAACGTCTAATTAAGACACTTGAAAAATATGTGTCGCAGACAGTTTGCTGAAAGAACGAGTCTGGAGAATGACCGGAGTCTTGCTTACCGCAAGGAATACAATCGTTAAATGGCAAAACGAAAGACCGGAATGACGTTTCACTACCAACTACTCACAGCTGAAGGACTCAATGCCGATCTGGAAAAGGTGAAAGTGATCCACATTATGCTGGCCTCTGAAAATGCAAAGACAGTTTCGCGTCCAAATGGCAGGATCAACTACTTAGGACGATTCCTCCTAATGTAATATGTTCTATTCAGCAATTTACACACAAAAGAGTCTCACGGATGTTGAGTGAATCTCAACAACCACCTTTTACCGAAGTCATCAGGTTAGTGTCTATAGCTCCGATACTGGGTGCATTACAATCCTGAGCTCCTTCTGGTCATCATTGTGATAGCAGTCAGTCCAGACTTGGAGCTGTGCTACCACAACACAAGAGAACGACAGACTACGAAAGCCGGAGTCTTTCAACGGCTGAACAAAGCTGTGGGCAAATTGAAGAGGAAATGTTGGCCGTATTTTTCTTTCCGAAACGCTTCAACACCTACACATTAGAGAGATAGACGGTAATACATACAGTACATAAACCCTGGTAACATAATTAAAGAGACCCCTGACTGTTACCTCCAGACGTCTACAAAAGGAGTTGATCAAATCAAAAGCATAACTGTGGATTAGTCTACCATCCCGAAGATCGAATAAATGTCCTTATAACTCGTTCTTGAGCCTTTGTACCCGGTGCTACGACGGTGTATTCCGAGTGTGAGACAGTTGTTGCAACAGGCTACAGGTTGACTCCGATGGACAGAAGAGTGGAGCTGCAGGACGCGATGGAAAAGAATCTAATACTTTAAAACCTAACACGTATGATAAAAGGTGGCTGGCCGCGAGATAAAAAGAATCTGCCAGAAACACTGATGGTATTTTACAAGGAACGCTATAAGGTTGTTGAGGAAGGAGGCATAACCTTCAAAGGAAAGCATATGTTCGTCCCGAGCGTTTTGCAGCTGAATTTCACCAGACAAATCCATGTGGTACATGTTGGAGTAAACAGCTATGCTCGGAGAATAAAGGAACTTTACTGCTGGCCAAGCATGTCCAATGATATAAAGGATCGCCTGGAGGAGTAAGAAATTTGCGGATGACATAGTACAAGACAGGTAAAGGAAATAATGCCGTTAACAGAACTTCCGGAAGGACCTCTGCAGCTCGTCGCAGCCGACATATTCATATGCGGCGGCAAGCAGTATGTTGTTACGGTAGATTACAACTTGAACTATTCTGAAATCAACTGGATAAGCAGTACCACTGCAACCGTAATCGTCAACAAACGGCGTGCCCAATTTGCTCTTTGCAGCAAACCGAAGGTATTTTTCTGTGATGATGAACCACAGTTCATGTGCTTGGAATTCAAGACGTTTGCAGACAATTCATAGTTCGGGTATCGAGTAAGCGTATCGTACCATGGTCAATCAAACGGGTAAACGGACGCTGCCATCACGGTTGTTTAAAATCTACTACAAATTTTCCAAGAGTTAGGGAAAGGCCTGTAACTGGCGCTTCTAGAAAGAAGAAACAAGTTGAATAAGACCACCAACTACGGTACGATAAAGCGAATGTTCGGGAGAAAGACACAAACAAAACTGTCGGTAGCATCCAGACAGTTGCGTTACGACATACTGAACTATGAAGATGTGTTGTGATCCAAGAACACGGACGACACAAGGGTTATTTATTCGATAAAGTAATTCACGGGTCAAGCATTTAAACTAGACCTGTCACAAAACCACTCATTTGCACGCAGTATACGGTCTCGGCTACCACAGATGTCAGTGCTCAGTTCCACTGAGTAGCAGGGATCGTTATGGGTGATGCTGCACTTTGATTATCCTCCCTGCGGTCTTCTTGTGGCTTGTACGTTGTCAAAAATATGCCCTGCCCCTGTCACTGAATAGCCGCGGTATGAGTAGTATAATACGATCGCTCAACTCCACTGCAGATGTTCAGCAGACTGCACAACGATTCAGAATTTAACGAAAAATGCACTGTGTTCGCAGAGCTCGGAAACATACAAGTCTTAAATCAGGAGACAAGTTGTGGGTCTTGCGTATCCCTGAGGACCCGAGAAAATGGGCACGTGGTATGGTGATCAAAGACCGATGGCGAAGGTTAGACGATGTTGACGTGGACGGGGTGGTAAGGAAACGAAATCATATGCACTTGAGAAAGCGGACTTCGACAGAAAAGGAGGCACGTGACACAAGCCATGAGGAACCATCAAGAGCGAGTGGTTGACAAATTTTTCAAAGAGAGGAGGATAGAATGAAAGTGTACTGAAGCGATTTCTTGATAGGAGAAAGTTTGACTGATCAGGACTTGCGCACAAGCTACCACAAGTTGAAATATGGTCACTCGGTGTCAAAAAATGAAAAACGGTGATAGGCTATTACACCCAAATGGACTACAAGAGGTGATCATGAAGACCTGTTGTTTGAATGAGTGTCAGATTTAAGCAACCAGACTGTTTAGGTCAAAGTTGTGGAACGTAACAACGCTTATTATTCAGTAGCAATCGTCAAAATAAACATTATTAATCTACTAGAAAAGCAGTGCACTTTTTGTAAAGAACCAAGATTGTTTAGTGCCACTCAGACCGCTTTTTTGAATCTCATAAGTCAGCAGCCATGTACGCAACAGGTTAATTGTCCAGTCTGTTCAACTGAGAACATTACCACTCAGGTGGAAAGGTTACAAATGCGATGGGTTCATTTGAAAAGCGGTTATCTTGAGAATGGATAGCATACAGTATGGACAGCTCGGATGTTTGACAACAATAGACGAGTGCATCTAAACAGAAATAGAGTGAATCAACCCCAAACGTTGTGCCATGTTAGTCTTCATTTCATCCTTAAGCCCATAAACTCTAAACATTTACTTTAAATGTGTAAAATGATTGTAAGCTACGTGCATGATGTGCATTGATTGAGCATTGGAAACTACCATCTACATTTTTTCTCGGATGACAGTTCATGAATCTATCTCCAACCCTATACACAGTTTTGTATGGCCTAACTGAAGGTGACTCTTGCGTGCACACATTCACTTCTCACCCTCACTGAGTTCCATGCTTTTATTAACTGATGGCAGATCAATACATATCCTAATCCTAGTTCCCATTTCTCGCCGGAAATATACTCTTACATTACACGTGGAACTTCAAAGTATTGAGGCTTACAGCTGTGGATTCCTGAAATATAGATGCAAACCACAGGCTATTTAGGTAAACTTAATTGAGCTACACAAATAGCTTTTGACTAACATACACACCGGGCTTAGTTGTTAAATCTGGAGATTAAATTCATAAAACTTCCTTTTAGACTCGCACATACTGAGACCGATAGCGCTGATAATCGCTGAACAATCGGCCCTGTTTACATGAATTAGCAAAGGTCGAGAAACGTCTAGAACTGGCCAGATAATTACATGATAACAGAACCTTAGGAAGTCTTCTTGACCACCCGCATTGCTGACCGAACGTGGAAGTGTGCAGCCGGCACATCATTAAGTCTTAAATATTTCACTCAGTAATACATTTTCACAACCTTCAAGAATTCTTCTCTGTTATGGCGAGCTGTAAATCCCTCCAAGGTAAAGTGTATACAGGAACAAGGGTGAACGTATGCGCATGTCTGAAACACATCACTTTTCTCGGTCCAACATTTGGGCACTCTTAGAATATGCCCAAACAAGTATTGGAGTTATATATCAAGGGAAATATAAGGATGGTCATGGTAAAAACATTTTTTTAGCACTTGGAGCTTGTTAGCGAGTCCGTTTTTTCCGTACAAAACCGCCCCCCTCCTCGAGAAAACGATTTCGTTCAATCAGAATAAGCGGAACTGTCCAGAACAACCGAGAGGCAACGCTGGCTGTTTTTTAACCTGTCCGACCTTTATTCCTTTATGAATCATGATGGATTAGTGACCGTAACTATTATTTTCGGTAACTGTCCTTCAATTTTCTGATTCGATAATGTTTTCAGGTCGCTAAGCACCATCTAAATACCTTGTAATTCTCTCCTTGTCGCATACGTTTTTCGGGTGGAACAAAGCTGATTTTTACAGCCGTCTTTTGGTTTGTCTTGCAAGCAATTACGGGGACAGTCGCTTTACTTTCGGGACCGATAGTTTCCGTTTTAACTATTACTAGAAGAAGAATCCGATTTCCATCGAGCGTATTACTCTCTCTTGGAGGAACCAGCGTATTCATTCGACGATTTATAACAGAGCTAAAATACAATAGAATAAATGTAGAACCTCCTCAGATTTTCCCCTAAACGACGAAACTTCAATAAAGGCGGCTCCAAATTCTCGTGTAAAATTCCACAACCAAACAAGGTTATCTAAACTGATGTGCACTAATGAGTTCAACCTATGCCTAGTGCTTCCCGTCGAACTGGGCTGGCCAAAAAATTTATGTGGACTGATAAGCAACAAGCCATCGAGAACGCTCTGCTATTTGTCACCCACCTTACTGAGTGCTCCCTTTGAATGGGTCCGAACTACTCGCAAGTTCCCATCTGTCAGCTTTCCTTCCTTGAAATGAATTTGGAGTTTAGTTAACTGAATTTGTTTTGGTAAACTGATAATCACAGTCTTCTGTTGTACATGTATTCAACGGATGTTTTATATGTAATTCCGTAGACTGGCACACGCTGGTCTAATAGCATCAGTAGAATTGTCGATTTGTGGTCGTCTCCCTCGGCATCCTGCAATTCTCAGATCACCTGTTTGCTGATAATACGATGTCGTTCTGTCTCGCTTGCTCCAAAATTCCTCGGGGTAGATTTTTCAGTCCTCACTCTCATATAATGCACCTCGATCTCTAAGATGACGTTCTGTGATACGTCTCATCACTCCCCAACTCACTTTGGTCATTTTTCAGTCTGGGTCACTTGTCACTTTCAGTCAACAGGAAGAATTGTAAGTTATAACGACTGTGTACCAGATGGCCTAATCTCTGATCGAGACTGGTCCCGTAAAGTCTACTGATCATATTTCTTCAACTGCTGATATGTGTTTCAGACCGTGTTTTCCAGTTGTTTTTACCCAACAAGCTGTATTATTCGTATACCAAGAAGCAAAATAATACTGCTTCCATCCAGAACCATTTAACAATTTGCTTCAAAAACTTGTGTTCCGGAGAATCCAGTATATGCCATCTTGTGATTTGTTATCTCAAGCCGATGTCTAGGTCGTTTCACCGTAATTAAAACTCACGTAGTTCTAGCGTCAAATGAGTGTATTCTGACAGATCCTCCACCATATTTGCACATTCGATGACCCCCTTTTTGTCTGATAACCGAACTAAGTCAAATAAACGATCAATAAGAGCTAAGCGTCACAGTTGAAAAACAAACTAAACACTTTACGTTCAACAGTTCAAAATGGACATTTTGATTTTCCCAGCACAATATGTAGGGTTGTTGTATAATAGGCAGTTTCGTTGTGAGTAGCATACTACCAAAAAGTGGTGTACTACTCACAGGTGACATTCAGAAACAAAAGAGCAAGCTCTTAACGCCAGGAAGACGATGGACAAGAAGAGACTATCGGAGTGGTGTGTACGCGCTATGGGAGAACTTCCACCAGAGCGAATAACAACATACTGTCACCCGATGTATGTGAATGCGCGTCAGCCGCGCAAATGAGTGTACGCGTTTACAGTCCCATTTTTAACATGACCTGTACGGGAGTTCGTACAATAAACGAATTCGTAGACCAAGCGTCTTTTGCGGTCACAACAGGGTGAGTGTGAACCATCGGATATTCCAGCATCGAAAAATTGAGCACAGATACTGGAAATAACAGTACGACAGATGAATGATCAAAGAGGCAAAATACTCAAAGACCACGTTGTAGGCCTTCTGGACGTTTCTGTCAAGCTTGATGGATAGGAAAGTTTTCCATAAAGGGAGTCGCTAAAAGAACAGTTACGTTTCTCAACGCTTGCTTCGTTCTTTATGAGCTGCGTTGAGGTCATCGCGGATTGGAGTTCGGATGGGTTTGTAAGTGCATCTGCCTCACAAATTCAATTCAACGTAACTTCAAGCTATTCTTATCCATCGATCTCTTGGTATAAGTGTCGCCTAACCAGAGCTCAAACTGATCATCGTGATTGACTTTGTTGTGGCTCGTCAAAAATGTTTTCGAGTGTTTCGTAAAACCTCTGGATCAAAATCTGAGAATCCACGTAAAAAGGAAAATTTACGTCAAGCATCTTTCCGAAAACCGATGAATTACACTGGCTGTTCTTCCTCCTAATGAAGACGTCTTCTTTTATGTGATTGTTGTTTTTGCGCGGTCCCTGTGGTCCGAATTAGCTCACAAAATCTACTTGGATTACAATCACTCGTAAACAGGATTGGGAACTTACCGATCGCAGACTGCATCGTGTGAAATCCGCATTGTAGCATACTGCAACTCTGTAACTGATTGATACTGGGTTTTTGTGATTAGCTTGATACAAAATTTCGCATTTCATCTATAAATTCCATCTTTTTAAGTCATTTATAACCTCATAGGTCTCTAAGATAACGAACCCTATAGTAATCTGTTCGGTTTCCGCGACTTTACGGTGTGAACACCTATTTGTAAAGCACATTCGATAAACCGCCTATTATCGAGTTACACACACTAACTTTTACAAATGCCTTCTAACGTTGTTCTGTCCACTATCCATCCAGAATGGAAATTGCTGAATCCGTACTAATCAGAAAGTTATCTTGCGCCCCGTTTGTTTTTATTGACACTTGACCGACACCTTTATCAAACAGTTTTATTACTATGATTACTGATGAGTAGTCGGGGATTTGGTTAATTTCAAATTGAACATCACTCACAATTGATCGCAGCTGTCGCATTCCCATAGACTTTCCAGTCGGCCCATTTCGAAAAGCAGAAGCACTAGACTCGAGTTTCGCTCTCATTAGAGCTCGTCAGTAGTGCATATCATCGCCACTGCCGGGACTTGAACCACGGACATGCTGTTCATGAGGCAACCGTGTTTACCACTGCGCCATTGACCTCACGTTAGGCACGGCTGAATTATCATATGTGAACGCTCAACCGCTTTCGCTTGTGAGTAATTATCAGGTTGCCCGATCGTCTCGAAATGGAGACACAGTTACTGTCTGTTAACTCCAATCGATAACCCCGCGATTAGGACTTCCTAGACAGGTCGAAATCTCCGATCTCATTAAACCTGTTAGGTGATATTTTAGATTACTGATGAGTTTTGCTGATGTACAAAAACAAACATAAAATGCCAGGACAACCCTATGTCAACTGCTCACTTTTCTCATAATCCATTCAGAACCCTGTTGGATTTGGGTATGCTTTTATTTTAAAGACAGCCATATCCATTGTGAATTGGTCCACTATGTATTGAAGACCTTTCAACTCTGTGTTGTCCAACTGGTTCTCCATGGTTTTCATGATCGCCGATAATGACGTAAATTCCTTCGCGACATCCATCCGACTGGTCGTCTGTGTTGGACCAACTTGGGGTCTAAGCACTGGTAGCAGACCGTCGAATGAACAGATCATTTAGTAGCCGTTCCTCAACTGGAACAAAAACTAGTTCAGTAAAATTCAAGAAGTAACAGCAAACATCAAACGGTGCACTCATAATACAAGCCCAGCCGTTTTGAATCGCGTCATTGACGTCTGACAGCCCGCCAGACTACTGAGGCCAGTCAACAGAGTTTAGTTCGCAGTTGACTGCTCCAGTTTAACATTCCCTTCGAAATGCATCCGGCGCTACGTCCAGAAGGGAGCCAGCTTCTCCAGGTCGGTCATGGTCGTGGAAACATCAGTGACTTCCCCGATATCCCCCAAAACTGCCCGAGTATCTCAATTTTGAAAAACAAATGAGAAATCACCTTAATTTTTTAGTCGGCCACAGCAGCAGATGTGCTTTTATATTATCATTCGTAAACACTATTATCACAATCATTGAAAAATACCGCGCAAAACACTGCTGTTTTGAGCTGAGAATGTGGATGGCACAATGACTGTTTACTCAACACACGAGGTATATGTTTCAGCACCACTTCAAACAAAAACATTTGTATACACATAATCAAATTCCCATATGGAAAACACTAATTGTTGCCGAAGTACACTCCAACGTTCCTGGTATTCTGCCTCGGTTTTTTCCATTATCAGATACGTGCCTCCGACTAGCTACTGACGAATAGTATAGTGTGATCGCTCATCTTCACTACAATGCTATGAATAAACTCTCATTTGCAAGCAGTGGCTGTTTTGCTCTGTATTCAGTTGATCATTAGTCGGGTGAGTAGCCAGTGTTGGTCCAGACACTTGTCCATTGTTTGCTACACGAAAAGTTGACAGTGCTTTCATTGTTACCCTGCCCGAACCTAGGTAGTATTCCTCAGTTATGCATTTAGACTATGTTCAGACAACGAATCAGTGTGATAGAGTGATTCCCATCGAATAACTGAATTTGACGAAATCTGTAGGGTCTCGGCAACACCTTGTCGTGATATATCCTTTAGATAGCTTTCCAGCTCGATTTTCGCATCTACATGTCGTATGCCTATCACCGTCTGTTGAATCCCCGATTAATTAAGCCCGTCTCAGACATGGTTGCGCGCGTCTGCCCTCGGGTACTGTGCGTGCAGCACATGATCAGTTTTTCCAACTCCAGGCCTAGTTACCATGGCGATAGTACACAAGCTTTGTAACAAACCGAGTGATGAAGTTAGGGTAGTGTGCACTTGTGAACACAACACTAAATATCTATCTGGAGGGGAAACAAGTGGCCCGTAACGGCTGTCTAACCTGTTCATTTAGGATGTTTCGGGCAGTCGATATGTCGGAACCAAAAGGTGACCAGATGAAAAGTCTCTGTTCATCCATTCATCATCCGGTTAATTAAATGACATACTATATCATCATGGTTTTCAAACAAGCGAAATCAAAAGCAATTTGTCATACAATTGTGCCAGACCGTTTCGAATCCGAGGAAGAATGAGCGACCAGACTAGCCTCCGGAGTTGTCAAGTGGAGGGTCATGGTCGATAGACCTCAAGTGAAGAGAAACTATGTCAGCAAAGTAGCTGACCACGTTGAAACTCTAGATTAATTTATCTTGTAATCGTTTGCCCGTGATTAATGGGACTAGGTCTTCGAGTAGGCCAGCCGACTTGTGGAAGTTTTTGTTGGCGTGCTTTTTCTTCTAAACCACCTACAGTTAATGCAGAAGTAGACCAACTGTGCCAACGTTCCATGGCAGATGTACAACATAATCACGTGTACTCTTTAATAGGCGATGTACAAACATTTCCAATATTGCACCCATCTGGTCCATGTCGATTTAAAACAACAGAATCGAGTTTTACCTGCATCGAATGTCATCAATTCCAAACTGGACTTGAACTCCGATTCGCGCATTTGTGAGGCAACCGTGTGGGCTATTGCGCCACTGACATGACGAATGTGACAAGAACCCGTGTTATTGGTAAGTTCAAACAACAATGGAACGGGCCGACCGGAATGTTTGTGTGGGTTCCGAAACACAATTAAGTACAAATGCGTTTAATCCCTTCAACTATAATCCCAACCGAATTTAACTGAATAGTGTATCAGCCGTTAACGATGTAATTATATCAGTTATTGGAACCGGATTTCTGTGTAACTCAGCCATCGTCAAAACCAATTTGTGATATTTAACTAGCGATGCCTGTAGGTAACCAACTGATAAACAGAGAGTGCGACGTAGAATGTTGTCTGTGTAATAACGTGGCGTGGACTTGACAATGGATTATGGTGGTCAAGTCGTATGCCATAACGGTCAATGAAATAACAGGCATCCGAGTAAATCACTGTTAACATTTACGAATACAGGTGTGGATATGGATATCGCAAATTAACTGAACTGTGTACCATTTACCAACTTGGATGAATGGTACATTTTGAAGTAGGCAAGTGAACTCATACAACCATATGCGGTATAAACTACCGCGTTGATGCGACAAACCGCATTCGTGTAAATCATCATAGAAAACGTAGAGACTGATAACTAGTAAGTTGATATACCCCTTCAACTGCCGTCGTGTTTTCTAGATTGATTAGCGTGACGGACAGGCATGTCGCTAGGCCAGACACAAATTTGATTCGGCCGTAGATTTCACTCAATCAACAATCACCTCCGAGGCCCAAAGACCGGCCGGGAATGCACGAAAATATTCAGTACAGGGCTGTTGCAACTATGTCTAGGGTGAAGCACAGATGAGGTCACATCATTGGTGGCTTAACGTCAACCCCTGTGGCAGAAGGGACACAGGTAGTGAGTCAAACACAATCAAGCCTGCGTTCCGCAATGCCCACAGTACATTAAACCTCCACGCCCCTAATTTCATCAGCGACTCGGCCAGTCACATGTCGAGTCATCCGCGTGTGGTCTTACGGACGCACCTGCTGTGTGAGAGGTACCGTTAAGGCGTGAACGTCATGCTACGCACGTTATCCTGACACAGACAAGACTGATATCGAGCTTGTAACGTTTAGTGGGAACGTGGTGTGACGAGACGGGTGAAAATAAAAATGTATTGCACAAAGAAAAATGATTTCTGAGTAACTTTTATTGATGCCGTGTGGTGACGTCAATTGGGCATTAAAAGCAAAGAATTTATCGCTTGATGTAACTTAAATATGTACGTCCTACTGGGTGGTTTTTTCCGTCTGTATCTCGGGGCAGTGGAAGACCGTTGGTGATGTGCATAACCGGCATCCTAGTAATCTGATTCTTCTACTTCTTCAGAAAAAAGTGTATATGATAGGTATTTGGTTTATGCAGACAATCCTGCATCAAGCTGAACATCACCCACATCAGATCACAACATACACGATTGTAAAAAAAAGTAGGCTTTGAGGATCGTCAGTATGAGGAACATCAGTTCATCCTCCTTGTGGGTCTAGTTAGTAGAATGTATTCTAACCATAGCTGAAATTCCAGCTAGGGTTCATCAGTATAAAAGGTAATCACCACGCTGCTGACCACAAATCAAGCTTGAATGAACCAGCGCATCTAAACACTCATCCGCGTTCGCCTTTAGGCTAGGTTAGAGTATTCCGATTGTCCACAAACAAAACACTGTAATTGTCCTACTGAATCATGTCGATGACCTGACAGCCATGTATTCTCATTCATGTTGAAATTTTATATCTAATCACCTAGCAGCAATTTCGAGTTCTTGGGTTCTCACTGGAGATGAAACAGTTTTTGCACCGAATGATTTTAGTTTGAGTTAACATCACATTTCCTCATTTTTCAGTTTGCCTGAAAAAGAACAGAATGTCACCATCACAAAAGATGGTCTATCGCCACACACGTGCAGCATGTCACATAGAAGAGATAGCGACAACATACTCATACAACGTTGGTGCACGTTCACCATCAAATCTGACATTCTGACACGAATAAAATCCACTTCGTAAAAATATTTCCATTAGAAGTAAAAGGAGGTTTGATAGACAATCTGTTCTCAGTTATTCATCATCAGGCTAACTGCATAATAATTTGTATCATCATGAGCAAAATCAAAAGCTATCTGACCTCTAATTGAGCTACATAGATTCCATTAGTCTTAAGCTCAACAAACAAGATGTTACGAATCGAATAACGTGGATTTATTGCATACCGAAACATTCTAACATCAGCTGGGAAGCGTCGATGAGAGAAAGTCATGAAAATCACCGACGTAATACTACGGATCCACTTTGATAAGTGGAGCGTGAAGAACAGGACTCAACTCATTACATTATTCTGTTCTGATATCCTTCAACTTTATCATTGTATTTTAACTCTCACAATCTTTGCATACATATTTTCGCCCCGAATATCCTACATGATCTCACCAGAAGTAAGATGTTCTCCAAATAGTCTGCTTTCGATCACTTATCATCTGTTCAATTACGTAACATTTTATATTGCCACGGTTATCACATAACAACTTCAAACGGTTCCGAATTGGAGAAAAATTGGGTGACCAGAGTGATATCTGAGGTTGTCTTTTGAGTAACGTGGAGCCTTAATACATTTTTATGAGCATGTCGTTGTGAATTGCACAACGGAATACCGATTGCTTCTTCGGTGGCCAGAATACGACGCAAAAGCCTTTCCGACTGACGACTAGACAAGCGGTAATTTGGCTGAAAGGTCAACTCCAGTGATATTTGGTGATATGAGTCAACAAGTTAGCCAAGAACCCCAATCGAAGTATGTTTCCCCTCGTCTTTAGTCAACTATGAGGGATGGTGTTCATGTGTCCTCTGAGACAGGCGTCCGGCTGTGCGACCGACGTGACCGACTCCATAGGAGCACGGGAAGGAGTAAACACAAAGTGAGGTCAGCCATTTAAACAACATATCTTTGAGTTGTACATAAGCTGCTGGATTGGATTTGAACGAGAATTGCAGTTGTGCCACACGGCAGGTAATTCGAGTTGAATCAATTATCCTTTGAGTCCAGTTCATCTAACACTTCGCCTTTTGTGGATTAACGTTAAGTAAACCAACTTTTTCCGCAGACGTGAGTTTAACTTCCAGTGATGCCACTTCCATGTATTTACCAATAGACTTTCCCAGGGGGTAGCCGTTCTGTTGGGACAGTAGCCGTAAAAATGTCATTTCTGCTTCATTCTCGTCAACAATGTATACCCCCAATAACGTTGTGTGCTCAGTTACGGAGGAAATCTGTTCTACCTGATGGATACGTATCTGTTGACGGTTCAAAGGCTCCTTTCAGGGAACAAGTTTCTAAAGTGAACCATGTACACGACGATTCAGTGCCACATTCAACAAGTCATTCACCCATTCTTGTTACTCTCAAGTGTAACGTTGAAATTAAGAAGTACTGTTTTCGCTACAGCAATCAGGATATTATGACCCACAGTTTTGTCAACTACACAGATGAAGTCGTCCATCTGCCTCCTGTGAAAAGTGCAATTATCAATAATCCCACGATACATAGTTTTGTGTGTATACATATTAGTTTATCGTTTGACGGACTGCAGACTCAGAACCGTCCTGTTTCCTATCTTTAAGAGCTCCGGATCTACTCATAAAGCTAAACTATTCGTTGAGCCGTCAGTTCACACTTTGTCCTCAATTATGTTATTCTGGTTGACTAATGTCGCAGAAAAAGTGCGCAGCGATTTTTACTTAAACTGGGCCAAACGGGATTGTCGGTAACGGTCTTTTTATCTTAATCACATCCAAGTTCTATTATAATAACGTTTCTGCTCAACTGAATTTGATGATTTAATACAGTGGTTTGTACCAACTTCAACTTGAAATGTTTTGACCAGCAGTTTCGCAACCAAAAGTATGTGCTAATGAAAAAGTGTTTTCCTCCGCTGATTTGTACCAGATGGTTTGGTGCGAATTTATTCGTCTGGCTTAACTGGATAGGTGAGATCATCGCTTTTGTGCTTATAGCCAACAAAGCGAAATTCAAACGGTACATGTGACCATGTTTGACTTTTCAGTTTGATCTAGTTCTTTTAGTGAACACAAACTTTTGGATTACCTTTGTAGTACTCGAACATATGTGACTGATGGCAAATAATGAACAAGCTAAGGCCCAGTGCTAGTCTCAATGAAGTAGAAACCCCTGGACAGAAGCTCTGTATACCTTTACGACTTCATTGTATTTCGGGTTATACACACTTTAATAGATGGCAAAAGGTAAAGCAATTCGCTAGAGTGTCAGACAGACAGGTGACAGTCACTCCGTGTTCTCTTGGTGTTTGAATAGCGTAGGGCTCTCCTGTTAGAGAGGTGCGGATAAATGGCAGCAGAGTAAGTAGAACACTCCTGATTGGCCAATGGACACATGACTATGACGTGCTGTCGTTTGCGATCTACCAGACCGTAACTTGTGATCGCAGCAACCATTTCGGTGATACATATTTGTGTAAGTCCATTGAAGTTGTTGGTTAATCAGTCGTAGCCGTGACAACATGCGTGTCCTCTTTATGTGATCCTTTCGTAATCCTGACCTTTTCTGCTACCTTGGCGTGGTGGTCAGGCTTGTGTGCTGTTGTGATCCGGAGGGCTGTGCTGACTGTGACCTCGGTCGTTGCAGGTACAACCATGTCAGA
>LUCH01003625.1:29007-41590 GCA_013368495.1 Paragonimus heterotremus | reverse complement strand
GCGCAAGCCGTCACAACAGGTCAAGGTCCAGTCTCGTTGTGACATAGACAGATTCTTACCGATATCACTGGACCTCGTTGAATTGACTTCATTCAACTGGCCACCGGCAACAGTTGGTCGGACGAACTGGTTAGCGTTTGATGGAAGATTTGTAGTCAAAGGTAAGGATCTGGATAGATTGTCCTGACGTGTCCAGTAAGTTATATTCAGTTTACCATGGGCAGAATGTGGATGGGCGTGCTGTTGCAATGCATAAGTTTGAGGATGTTGTTAACAAACAAATGGCAAGTTTTCTGTTTGAAGACGAGTGTCCGCACGCGATGGATGACCGCAGACGGCTGGGCTGAAGGTAGGTCGTGGATAATGGAATGTGTGAACCGTAGGTAACGTGACTTTTGCAAGTACAAGTCGGTTGTGAAAGCGGCCTGTAAAGTGGTCTGTAAGGTGTATTGTCACACGATGGTTCCCAAGTAAAGAGAACAGGTCTTGAATTGTAAGAGGGATCGGAAGGTTTGATGAACGTATTCTCAAAACAAAACGGATCGCACCTATTCAATTCGACTGGTCTGGAATGAATGAAACTCTGAGTCATCAATTCAGTGAATCCGGCAGATTTTCGATGATTCTGAGTACTCATGGGAGACAGTTCAAACAATGAATCTCCGTCAGGAATAACCCGTTATCCCCACATCAGCTAAAGCTTCATTCTTCACACAGGTTAGTGGTTTTCGAACATGTCAGGTGATTTGTTGCGATGTTTACTTTTTATTGTTTAATTTTATCGAACGAGCGATTGTTATGGTATCCTTTCTAACAAGTCAGCCAGGTACACCGTTTGTGATAAAATTGGATGCTCTGTCAACTGTTCAAGTTCGCAACATAAGCGGCTGATACTGGTGCCTAATTGCTCACAACTATGGTGGGAAATGACTTGGAACAAAAGCGAAGGGATAGGATGGAGCATCATGCATTGAGATCGTATATCTGTACACAGTCATTCAGCATCAGGCCGATAAAAAGTTTTGCAGACAAGCAACCCACTCTGGAGTGAGAGTAAAGCTGGATTGCTCCTTTACGACTTCCGTTGCCTCGCTCCATTAGTTGCTCTACTTCACGAACAATTGTGTTATATGGTTTTAGTGTTCACTTTACTGAACCAGGTTAGGCACAATCTCATGTAATGTATTCAGCCTCAAACTTTGGTTCACAGGAAGGACATCTCAAGTGTCGAATTCGACTTATAATGACTACTATATTATAAAATCTTCCTCAGTCTGAATGGTTTGACGTCATTTTTTTACGTGAATCGTCCTTATATAGTCACCTCCCGAATTTTTTTTTATCTGCGTTTTGTTGCACAATTTCATTTCAGTTTGAAGCGTGGAAAGCGGAAATGGAAAAAATGATAGGCTTCTGTCGAACCGAGACGAAGCCAGCGATCTATTTCCGTCCCAAGGTGCAAAATGATGAAACCAAGCGTCGAGTGCAAGAAACAGCTCAAGTTATCCATGGTAAGAAGCGTCCGTTCTGCATGTAACTCATTCCGTTGAAAGTGGAATGCACTCTATGTATTCCAATAATCGATCGTTGACTTTGCAGTTTGGTGCTCAGAGTATTCTTAAAACAGTATGATGAATTTACCGCCGCTAGGTAGTACTCCTTTGATGACCTGGCTTAGACAAATAAAATCATTTACGAGGGGGTTGGCTACTGTAGATCGGGTTCGTCTCTCAGGCCGGGACCCTCGTGACTCGCAGAGTCAGTGGCTTGAGACGTTAGGTGAGATGGCGGCTAACCGAGTTCAGTGACTTGAATGTTGTCGTTGTTTATCCTAGTTGTCTGTACAGTGAGTGCACTTAATGACTCAGGTTAGTGAATGCTGTGAGGAAGCTGTCTTGTTGATGACGCCTAACTTTCACTTATAGTTGGGTAGTTTGTTTGCAAAGTGTAGGCGCCTTGATGTAGTATGTTTGAATATAGACGTAGTTATTTTTAGTAGTTAGGTCCATTGCCCTCTCTTTCTTTTTTCTTACCCTCTTCCCATATAGGTTTTTTCCCCTTTTTTTCTCCTCTGTGGTTGTGTAGCAGTTAAACATCAGTGTGAACTACTGATGTATTGCTGTCTATAATGATGATGACTCCTTTCGTATGCCCTTTGCCTTTCCGTATACAAGGTCAACTGTTTTGCTGTTATTTTTCGAGTAGTTTTGAGTTCGTTAGACCACCAACGTAGTGGTGTATGCTGTACGACCTTCTGCTCACAGTTGGTACGTTTCAGTACTCAACGGTTTCATCTCACTACCGAAAATCCAGCACACTACGTTGCCTCCGCTAAAAATTCACAACATTAGTACTCTTCGGTGACGTTTTGTCATATGCCATGTTTATTTTCAATTGACGGTGTTCTGCTACTTACGGGTATGTTCACTCATACTGCCTGTTAAAAGTTTGATTTTCCATCGATACTGTGCTTGCTTACCATTTTCCTTTCATCACAATTCGTTCGCAAGGGTGTGCATTTCTTTTGTTATTGGGTCAAACCCCTGTGATTCCTACCTAGCGTAAATTCGCCTGACAGTCCTTCACAAGAGTTATCCTGCGCCTCAGATTCATTCTTGCGTGCCCGTCATGCCTTCACTGATTGACTTATAAAGTATCTTTAGAGGATATCGAGTGGGGACGGTTGATATAAGTTATCGAAGCATTTAACGCAGGAAGCCGGGTTTTCGAAACTTTCCAACTTCCGCGACAACTGATTACAATATGACACCCTTGAGGACACTGTTTACTGTTAAAGTTAGCTCTAACTAACCTTCGTGAATGCTGGCTGTTTTTTCAATGGGCTCTACTTTTGCTTCACCATTTGACATGGTGTGCGCTTGCGGGTAACCAGTGAAACAGTGACTCACTGATCTTTTATAGCCATCAGGACACGTGGATAATTTACATCTCACGTGAGTTTGTTGTGCCATTCCGCACTTCGCAAACACTTATCGAAACTATAGCTTTGTGGTCAGAATGTTTTACCCGAATTGGTTGCCTGCAAGAGAGTTAACGATGACAGCCTTTTATCTGTTAGGAAGTAAGCATTATGGTCTGTCATGTCTCGATCATTTCTGTCCCCCTAATTTGCTTTATTTCGCGCGACTAGTTTGATTCTATGGACCTGCTTTTTCTGCTTCCGTTTCCGTCATTTCTTCGACTTTCGGCTTTCCACAGTTACGTCTGACCCGGGCTACCGACCTATTACGAGTTTCTCCAGTTTGCATTATTTCGTGTCTTGTTTTCTCAGAAGTTTCGGCTGGTAACAGTTTTTGAGCATGATGTTTCAGATTGAACGAATGGTTTATGAGTGTTGCTTTAATTTATCTACACCTCAAACGTTTATTTTTTTTATTCTTGTGTTAACAACTGACAGAACTCATTAAGCACAGACAGAGAAAACTTGATTTGGGTTTCGAAGAAACCGCAACCTTACGTCGTCGACAATTTGCCTCTCAAAATGAACCTAACCAGTTTGATGATGTGGACGCTGATGATACTCGCCGACCTGTACGTGGTTGGTCCTCGCCACAAAAGCCAAATATGCAGAGTAGCTCGATGCATTCTCTGGAAAACACACAGTCTCAAATGAATGCCGGTGGTCGTACAAAAACACAGAAACTCCGATCCAATTCAACAGCTCCGGCTGATTTCGGCGAGTTGTCAGATGCTAGTGAAACGTTTGCCATCGGGGACGAAGAACCATTACTCATGGAAGAGGAGCACCTACCTACCAATAGCGGGCAATCTCCTGCCAGAGATAAATTCAAAGCGAGGGACAAACACTCTGAAAATGATCCATTCCTGTCCGCCAAAGTGGACACGAGGACCGTGCGGGTGTCCGCGAATGAGTCAGCATATCCTCATTCCACTTCTTATTGACCGTTGCCCGATTTCAATCGAATACCAAGGCGTTTTATTCTTCACATTGTCACCAAGTCCATTATTGTACAGAACCCGTTTTGCTCATGTGCTCGGCATGTCCCTCATGCCGTTGTAGTAAGAAATTGATTATATTCCCGTTTGATAAAAGTATCTCCGGGTCGACTGGGTCTGACAAGCAAATCACCTCTTTTGCAGGTGTGTACATGTGTGTTTTCAACTCGGTTGTATTTTTTTCTTGTATGTATTTGCACACGTGCACGTGCAGTCTCCAATACACTGCATCCTACCTAGCTTGCACGTTCTCATTTTTATTGTTGTTGAGGATGATACTGTGGTTTGTTGCAAACTCGATTCTTAAGCTACTTTAACTGAAATTTGGTGGACAGAGTTCATTTGCTGTGGCTGTTCTCGACGTGCGGGGTTCCAGTCGGGTTTGAACGCACCACATTTCTCCGTAGATGGTAATCCATCCTATCTTTCGGATAGCATTAAATGCTTAGAGATGTAAATTGCATACTCACTCCACCTTGACGGTCTAATATCAGAACTCAGGTTGCACGGGTCCACAATATCTCGCATGTACCGTTATTCAGTGGATGCATATGTTGTGTAAACATTGGGGCGTGCTGTTTCTATTAAAACGGCATCGCTCAGGGTGGCTTTCTCTTATAGCAGTGGCTGATGGTGGGAGTGAGTGGAATTTTTCACTCATTGTCTCAGAGGAAGTACGTATGTCAAGCCAGTGCAAGTGCAAACGCGTTCAGAGAGTGCCCGCAATGAGGGCCGTTGTTGCAGTCAGGTGGACAGCCACCAAGCACAACTGGACATCACTGTGACATTAAGTAATGACGCGAATAGCCCTTGCGATCGTCACATTGTCACATGGACAGATTTGAAAGCGCGATATATCATTGGCTTTCAAGTAAGACCACCCCTCACCACTGTGGCTACTGGGACGTTTTTATTCCGAAGTGGTTTCAACCTTTAAATACACTCCTGTTGTAGGCCTCTCGACCGGCGAACCATATGTGAATTCATAGCATACTTCGTTCTGCCTTATGCAACCTGATGAGATAGCATGAAGTATATTGTTTCCTAATACTGTTTGCTTGGGTTCTTACAGATAACGCAGTTGCTCTCCGTGACTCTACCAGGCCGTGGTGGTTTGGCCGCTTATCGGCGAGCACCTGTTCACCGGGCAAACCCGTTTAGTTCGTTATTCAGTTGATGGTTTTTGTCCCATGTACGAACCGGAGGCGTGCCCAACTATCAATGTCAGATTCGCAAGAACGGGATGGGGCATTTGCCAATAAAATTTTTTTGGTTACAAGCAAAGAAACTGTAGAGAGCAAGCGCTGAATCCTGTTAGTTATGTGATTTGGCGTCTCTATTACAAACATGCAACGCCAGAAATACTTGCAAGGTCGCTGGTTTCCAACGTTGGAAGCTCGTTTTTGGCACGAACTTGTATAAGTTTAGGATATTATGATTCGTATAACTGATTTTGGTGTTCAAACAGCTAAGGGGAAGGCATTATACGTGTGCGAAATACATATCTGGTTACTGCATGTCACCTGACGTTTACGACCTTCACCGAGCTTTTTGATATCATTGTTTTCTTGCTTGGTGAGCTGTGTTCACTTATCAAACAGTGTTGAATGCGGTTTTCTTCACCCGTCAAGTCTCAGCTTCCCCGTTTACACCTGAATTCATTGGTCTACGTTTCATTTGTATTAGTGAGGTGCATTTAACGGGAAAAGTGAAGCGGTCCAATTTGGTCCACTCATATGGAGAAGTGTACTGGACAGAGCTTTCTAGACGGCTAAACACGTCGAAAATCCCGTGAAAAATCTTTTATTGCATACTTCATCGTATGGTGTAATTAAAGGATTGAGAGAAGAGAGGTTGTCACTGAAATTAGAGACATGTTCCGGTCGCCTCAAATTCGATAGCAAATGCTTTTTATCCGAGGACCACCTTACAGTTGATTGACGAGAGGCGAACAGCCGTTGACTGACGCTCCGCGTCTTTGAATTGTTATTTGTTCCGCTACTGATCGGATGACGCGTGCAACCTCGTTCAGAAAGATAATTGAGACAGTATCACCTTAGGCAGTGATGAGAATCAACCTAAAACTTGTCGATGGTTTGACCCACTACTGGCCTCATTTACGGAAGGCATCCAATTGCACTGAATTGCAACAAGGCTTCTAGGTGGGTATTTTCTCCAGGGAGCAGCCAAACGTCAAAATATGAAAACCTCCGCAAAACATCTGCTGCCCGTTGGTACTAAGGTATTCCAACAACACAGTAATGCGTCTATACACGTATCTGATATGTGCAACTGGCTGCTTTCGTACTATGGTATCACATTTCACTTGTCCTGCTCACAGTCCTGACATGAATCTCGTAGTGCTTATGTATCCGAGAGCCTTTTTCTTAAACAAACTGTTTTTTCATGAATGACAGAAAGTCCCCAGCTCTGGTATGAAAAGATATACAAGATGTGTTTTGCGTTTGAAAACCATCGGGAGACTTTTTAAGTCCTTCAAAGCTTAATTCACATTTTGCTTGTTCAGAGTGACCCCAAGGTCGTCCGATTTTTGCTCGCTAACTATGGATGATGTTTTGGAAGCAATATTGGGGGCTTACACGGGCCTCGATGTAGACCTTCTTTTAGGTGGTAAGCTTATTGATGGTGAATGTGCCTTACTTAGTTTTTTTTGCAGAGAGCGTGCAGACCATGCTAAACATTTCAAATGACGTGATTAGTCTGTGTGTTTTGTACAAAACGTTGCTACAAGATTGACTTGGCACGGATCCTGCCTTTGTTGTTGTAAGCAAGCCACCTACTTTGGTAATATTGTCTCATCAGCTTGTAGCACAGTTGACAAGGTGTCCACAATAACAGCAGTAGCACCTGATGTGTTTGCTAATGTTTGTCACTTATGTCATCACAGGGACGTATGACTGTCTCTGAAAAAATAGCGTTTGCAATGTGTATATTCATTTTTACTCTGTCCATTTGTGGTGAAGATGGATGCAGGTTCTTGATATTCGAACGATGTTATCCTCACCATTTAGCCTGTATCAAATAGGTTGATTGTTCAGGCAACACGAAATTCCGTTGGCGAGTAGCTTGGAACAGTGCAACTTCGTGACCGATAACCGGGGTTATGAAGATAAACAGTCTTCGCCAGTTGGGTCACGTAGTCTGTATGTCGACGGTGCGTTTACCTTACAGTATATCGTTCACTGTGGTTGCTGGTGTTTGAAGGAAATCGCGAGGTGGTCGGGCCATTATCCTGCTTGACACAAGTGAACTAAAACAGACGACAGGCAAACGGCGTTTGTCCATATGTACGTCCTGAACCACATATTCGTTTACACCTTTACTTTAAGCGACAGCTAGATGTCCTCTGAACGTCACACGTGGTGGGCGTTGACGATATCAATAAATACTCTCATTATCCATGTTGAAATTTCGTCGGCAGTCACTTACCCAAGTAGGTGAAACGGTTTATCACTGAAAGCTAACTGTTTGCATCATACCTCGAATCGGCCAACTTATTAGCAAGAAGTTACTCCACGTCATGATGGTAGGATTCCCCAACTACATTTAGTTTATCGTAGATGACGAGGTTGATCGAGTAAAGGAAGATCGGACATTACTGGGAGTGGGGAATGCCCAAAACGATTGCTCAAAGACTCTCACAGTGTATGCAAAGTAGGCATGTATAGTGACCTTAAAGGATTAACATATCTCCCTGAAACTTATATACTTTCCAAGCAACCAAACCGAAAGTGATCATCAAATGATGACAGCTGTGGGCTGCTTGTACGAACGTGAATGTTGCAATACCTATCGCACGATAAAACTAATCAGTGCACCTACGATCAAGTTGGATTCGTTCACGAATTTGCTTCTTCTTGGGTTTCGCAAATGAACATTATCTGACCAGCGAGTAACTTGCATATGATAGACAAAACACTTCTGCAGTTGGTTCATGGATTTTGCCCCCTCTGAGGAATCAGGAAATGCTGTTATCTAACACTGTTCTGAGGTACCTGTTCATTTTCTTAAGTCTTTCCAAACAGTATGATAGTCTCTATCACTAACCATTCTCTAGTTTCTGTGAAAAAGAAAGGAATATGGACTTAATGCTTTACTGCGTTTTCATATTTGGAGCGCCTAAACCAGTTCGGCTTTCGACGGAAAACCGTCTGGATTACATTAGCCAACCATTCAGATCGCCTCATCATTACAGTTGAATGCTCCGCGATAATATTAAAGTGGTTAATCTATAGAGAAATCTCTTTTCTTTGATCGGACAAATTGATTATTACTCACAAGCGAAAGTGGTTGGGCCTTCGCATATGATAATTCGGTCGTGCTAAATGTGAAGTCAATGGCGCAGTGGTCAATACGATTGCTTCACGAATGCATGGCGGGAGTTCTAGTCCCGGCAGTGGCAAGGATATTCACTACTGACGAGCTCTAGTGGGAGCTAAACTCGAGTCTAGTGCTTCTGCGCGAAACCGGCCGATTGGAAAGTCCATGTGAATGCGACAACTGCGATCGGTTGTGGGTGAAATTCAATTTAAATGAAAAAAATTTTCTCGCCATCTCATGTGCCAAGCTCCAGTCCTAACTGATGAATGCGTCATTTAGGCTCACATACAGAATTCGAACTGTTGACAGTCATTTCTGGGGTTACTTGATTTGCAATGCTATCTGGGGCATCGCTGTTTTTGATTAACTTTTCCAGCCCTAGCATGTTGTACTATAGATGTGCCAAGGTTTCAGTGTATATCGTAACATTTCCTATTGCCCGAATTCATGAAACTGTCTGACTAGTTCACGTATGCCACATGGAACTAAAACCGGTAATTTACCGTTCTCAGGTTTCCCTCATGACATCTTTGAATCAAGGCGATGGATCCATTCCGACTGAACCTGGCAGTCAAATAAGTTCTCCTGAGACTCTGATCAACCGTTTGGCCGAGCGCCAAGCGCAATTAAAAGCAGCGCAACTTCAACGCATTCAGCAGAAGAAAAGTGGTACGACTTCCTCACGCGGTCACTCTGAAAGAACCAGTGATTTTCTTCAAAGATTTCTTCAAACCAAGACCGAGATCCTGACTGATTTGAATGAGGCGTCGGAAAAGTCAATTGAAGGCTTGCTTAATACACACGAAATCACCCAAGTATGACCATCACTTTTCGTCGTATACCAGTGCATGCCCCTGTAGTCAACTTAATATTTGTTCATGTAAAACTGCCTAATACAAATGTAGAGTATCGTTCCAATGTACATCGATAAGCTTGAATGATGTAAGTCGCATTTTTAGAGTTTGAGTCTACGAATGTTAATTCATGTTTACTCTTCGGTTCTAAATGTTGTAATAAGGACCATGATGTTACTGACTATCTGACGTTCTGTCGGTTGGCGCTCATCACCTCAAAGGCATCGTGACAGTTTCGTCGAATACATCCGGGTTTTCAGACACACACTCGCACACGAATTATGTATTGTATCGTCAGTTTCTGGTAAAATCGGTCAACTTTGTAGCTAACTGCCTTAACTGACCTCACGCTGTTCTTTTTTCCATTTTCACGGCACATCGGATTACTACTGACATCAAAGCTGCTCGATAATGTTTGGCTCCTAGTGTTAGAACATCGAATGACTCTCGGTTATTTCTTGAACATTAGTCAGGCACTCACATGACATTAATTAAATTTAAGATATTAGATTTGCCAGTGTCCGGTCATGACTAAGGTACACTGAGCTCGTGGTAGCTCTGTGGCAACGAGGTGAATTGACAATGATGCTACTGCAGCTCTGGTTGTCGTGACTGTCCCCGTCTGGGTCCGGGTAGTTTGGCATATCCGGTTCCGATATTATCCAGTATGTCAAACTGTGATATGAAAGCCATAAGCTGTTAAGTTTAAGATCTAGGTTAATGACCTTAAATTGATTATATTGTTGGCTGAAAGCACTCTTCGACATTGCAGCGTCGTGCCCGCAAAATTTGCTAATTGAATTTTCTCTATTGCTCTTGCATCTCAATCTGATGATCAGTTGATTGTATGTCATCCTTAAACTCCGCTTCCCCGTTTACGCACCCGCCAGAAGTTACCTCACGGACGAGTTCCTGTAACAGCTGGAATCTCTACCTTAACAGTCATCTATTGTTTTCATGCTGAGATATGTTTTGTTTGTATATTAACTGACAGGAGTTTCCATATCACAAAGGTCTTAGTTATGTGTGCTGCCGAACGAGTTTACAGAGGCGTCGATTGGTTTTGCAACTGGAAAACAGTATGTCCTTGACTCTACAATAAGACATTTCATTTCAGAAACTACTGTGAAGTATACCAAACAGTTGAGACGTAAGGTAGTACACTGTTGAAGTTTTTTTATTTTTTAAACAGAGAAACAAAAAAACAATGCATCTGGACCACACTGCATTGACCATCTCTTAAATATACCTACATCTCGGAAGTATGTCAAATCGAGATACCAGTACCTCCTCAAAAGTCCGTTTCATTCCCTGTTCAAAGATAGTTTCAAAATCAGGGTTTGTTACTCTTCGATTGTCTATGCCACACGGGTCGGGTCAACACTCAACAGTTAGTCTTACTAGCTCCATCGGTCGATAGCCCGCGGTGACCGTGAGGTGCGTGCCGGCCAAAACGTTTATGAGGCATGTAGTTTTCTAAGCCACTTGTGCCGATTCAACGCGGTCAGATTTTTCTCATCAGTTGTTTCATTGCAACCAAGTCGTTTGTGTACTAGGACGGTTTCAACAGCAATAAACCAATTCAAATTTGGATAGCAGAATTTGCAGTTTTCCAGTATGCACTCTACTTGGACACCGTACAATGCAATATGTGATCTTCTAAATACAAATTGTGTATTGGTCATGACTTTTATCACATTGTTCACGATTGAACTATAGTGAATATGCTCGCTAAATCTGAATTTCTTTCTTTCATTTTTCATTCGAAGCTGTTAGATGACACTGTGCTTCGCTTGGAAGAAATGCAGAAATCGCTCAACGATGCCACTCTTTATCTTACTGCGTTTGATTCCGAACAGGCCCGATTGGAATTCAAAGTGGGTTTTGTGCTGCTCGACCAAATAAAACCACAAGATTTTTGAGAAGGAGTGTGATTAAGACAATATTTATTTGGTGTTTGTTTGCTAACTGATGCTTTGCAATCATCCGGTCTCGTCATCGTTTGCATGCATCCGGAGAATATCACGAGGTAGAGGTTAGACTTTCGATTGTCTGGACAGTCGATCTCCTGGATCATTTAATGGATTCTTTTTGAGACAGTGAGAAGGGTGGGTTACAAAGTTCAAATATGAAATCTCCGCATACAAAACGCCAGGTGGTCATGTGTAAGACAGATCTGTCACTTTAACCAACGGATCGAGACTACTTCGAGTGCGAAGAGGTTTCCATTCCCCAACACATCGCTATATTCCATCACTGTTCACATGGTGCTTTCACCACACGCAGGTATTGCTGCACAACCGGCGGTCATCACTGACGACTTTGGTACAACTTCCATGGTAAACAAAACGTTCGACTAAGGTCAGAATGTCATCATCTAGAGTTTGTGTAGATAAAAACTTTAGCTACTCTTGAACTACCTTGTACTTAGAGGGGGGAGGCAAAGCGTATACCATATTATAGCACCTCAGACAAGTGGCCGGGGACGTTTCAGAGTGCCTGTTCATTGTTACAAAGCTAAGTAATGCTATCGGCTCAGCCTAAGATTCTGTTTCAAGAAGGAAGTTTCACGCAGCCATTGATAAGATCGTTCAAACCTCTGTGCGGAAAAAATAATTTAAATAGGATGGCGTTGCTACGTTCCGCTGAAGACAGTGAAGGGTTGCGAAGGTCTGCTGTTATCTCTAACTTTACCGAAGGCTGGACCACGTAATACCTGCAGGTCAGATACATGCTTATTAGGTATCCCACAGAACTGTGCTGTCGGCAGAATCAGTGGTTACCGTCATATCCGGAATCGGGACTACGGCTAGTTGTTGGTGAACGCGGCGATATTCTAAAAGCTGATGGAAGGTGAAGATTTCGTGAATTTACTCAGGGTCTGCTCGAAATCCAATTTGCTTTTCTCAGTTTTTGGTTCATCTGCGAAACATAACGGACACCACCAGCTTAGGCGCAACTGAAGTCCGACTAATTCATCAATGGCTGACCGACCAGTTAAGGGAACATTTCTCAGGGAGGAGGGTGATTACCGATCCCCCTCAGGATAAGGGATTTTTTTAGTTTTCCAAATTTCGGAGAATAGAATTAACAACCTTACGACGGGTGTATCTATACTATCTTCGACTGGTTAGAGGAAGGTTGTTTGGATCGGGTATTCAGCGTATACCTTTTCGAATTTCCGTTTCTGTAGAGAGTCTTACAAACAAGGTCATAACTAGAATCACAATTTTGAGCATTTGATACAATCAATAAGTTGAACTGTAATAGGAAATTTAGTTTGATCTCGGTCAGTTCTAGGGTTCTGGCAAGCATTGTACTTCGTCGATTAATTGCAGTTCGGGAGTTAAACATTAGAGGAGAATAGCCAGGTTTTCGTCCTGCTGGGGGATGTATGGACCATATTTTTA
>LUCH01003625.1:5403-28399 GCA_013368495.1 Paragonimus heterotremus | reverse complement strand
TCATGTATTTATGATGCCAGCTAGTCGTCTGCCACACCGAGTACTGTTTGCCGACGCCACGGCCGACCGGCACAAGGTGGCTTGGGCTCATTGTGTGGAGCACCGCCGGAACAATCAAACACTTTGGTGCAGGTCAGCGCTTGAGCAATCCAGGACAATCGATGGTTACGAACGGCAATCTTGTACGCAATCTCAACATCGATAGCCAATTGCATTGTGATCGGTTTCGGGTTCGCCCCTGTGACAAATGAGGATGCTGAATGACAGACTGACGGTTTGCTTGATGAAAATTCCCACTTTTTATGGACAGACGATGGTCCCAGGACAAACTTAACAACGTACCCGTGTTAACCGATCCAAAAGTATCGATGCCGAGTTGGCTCCCTGTGTGAACCTCACCTGAAGTCCGACTCCTGTGCTGAATCCTCTGACCAAAAATAATTGTCAGTCTTAGATACCTGACGGAAATGAATGGTAGAGTTAGCATTTGATTGTCTCTATGCTCAAGTCCGTTTCCTCCGTGCGGGTTGAACCGGCTTGCTGCTCTGTGTGCATATTAAAAGCCATTAGTTTTAAAAGGTTTATGAGATCTGAGAAAATCAGCGTTAGTAAGCTTCATGTGTTTTGATAGGTCCGCCAAAGTGGTCGCGTTAGGGGAAGAAGTTAGGTCCCATCTCTCACCATAGGCATCTCAGCAACCTATGACCAGTGGACTGCAGCAGGAGAAGGTTGAAGGTTTATGTCCATTGGTGACTCCCGTTAACAGCAAGAGACGATTGACTATGCATTGTTTGTGGGCGGGGTAATATCCGGTTCCCTGGGCCGAAGTAAGGGATTGGCTTAAGTGGTCTTACCCGTGGCTTATGACCAAGGGTCTAACCTGCAAGTCAGCCAGGCGAGGCCCAAAGTTTGCTACTCATTGAGCCATTGATCAGTTTGTTAGTTTATACGCCTTTCGGGCGAGGTTTAGTCATTCAGGATGCCCGACGCACAATACAAGCAGCACCAGCTAGGCATCGTGCGGGTCACATTCACGACAGGGTTGAACGACATTGATACGTGCAGGGTAGAGTTTGTACCATGCAGTATAGTATAGAACGTGGTTCTCAACAGCATGTTGGTCATTGCTTCTCTCGAACAGATTCGTCTTGTACGGAAAGATAGTAAGTACTAGGCCGTACTTCTGCTGGATCTGTACAAAACTAATTAAGATACTTCCTCGTCCAGGTGTGTTTCCGGTAGACGAACCGCAGTACGGAATCGCTATTATGGTTTTTCGTTTTGTTGTTTGTTATATAAACCCGCAGGCTGCAATATGCATCTGATGAGATGCAACGAAATATGGTCGAGAGATATAGTTATGTTATCCCAAACTCAGCCGGATAGTGTGACACAAGCTGAGGGTGAATGATGCGCTGATATATTTAAGCCATCATCTGTTTCTTCATGAAACAAAAGCTGATGTCATGGATTTTTCAAGCGATTCGTTCTTTCCCTTTAACTGGTAGTCGACAAACCAGCTAATAGCTCTGGTTTTCAGTTTCGAGAAATAGGGCAAACGGAATTAGCAATCAGTCTTTAGCGTTTATTTTCTGATATCTCCGTCATTATTATCTTTACATACACGCACGCGGTATAAGAGCGTTATTCATCTGGTGTGAACTCCCTTATTGACTTCGGAACATTAGGGGACAGATGCCTTTATCCGTGAAAATGCAAGACGTGTTGTTTAGCCACTTCTGTCAGGACACTTAGGCTTTTCCAAAATCATCGTTCACCATTTTCAGAGTTTGGTCGTCATTTTCCACCGAACAATCGATTGTAATAAACGTTGTTTGGTACCGATGCTTAACTACCATGCAATGGAATATGTAAGCCAAAATTACGTACAATGTGAATTTAAAAAGCGTTTCTTGTCCTGCCTTCTGTTTCTCTCAGTTCACTTTCTTAATTTATCAGCCTCTTTTTTAAAGTTTTTAATGGGCGCTCAGTCTGCCTTCAGTTGTATCAAACGTGTCGTAGTTCAGAGATAGCCATTTTGCGATAATGATGCGAACCGTTTACAGAAAACCCAAATACCTATACTAAAACAATCACCACTCAGATGCCTACATCTCGCAGACAACTAAGTTACAGGTGAAATGAATCACCATTCGCCGGTTTACAACCGTGCGCCTTTTTGCACACCTACCTCCAATTTTTAAGCTTCTATGCGTAATGTTCAGTGTAGTTCTCAATATCTGTGCACTGATTCTCCTCATTCTCCATTTGACATGCCCGTTTTAGAGCTTGAACGACCAGTTTCAGATTAAGCGTGAACAGTTGTTACCCACCAAGAAATTTGCCTTCACGCGGAAGGCCAAACCGTCCAATCCGACGGAGTTATCCCATTCGCCGGTGGCTACAGACGAACCGTCCTCCCCAAAAAGTCTCCGTAAAGAGACAGTGCCCAAAGCATTATGTACATTTGACGAGCTATTTAGCTTTGTTAATGTCCGAGGTCCGGCAACACTTCATCTGCCCAAAACCTCTACCCAAGGAGATAGTGATCCACTATCCGGACAGTCTCTGTACCTAGCTGATCTGATCGACTGCACCGTACACGTGCAGGGAGTCTGTGGAAACATGATTATGCGCCGCCTTCGACGTTGTCGTGTATACACTTTTCCTGTAGCTGGCTCAGTGTGGATTGAGGACTGTCACGAATGTGATTTAATTGTGGCCTGCCGTCAATTGCGTGTCCACCAAACCACCGACTGCCGACTGGGGCTGCACATGGCCAGCCGACCTATCATTGAAAACTCAACCGGTTTGAACGTGGGCCCTTATCCATTAAACTATCCGGAATTGGAGAAACATTTACAAGAGGCCGGCTTATCCTCAACTGTGAACCTGTGGCGTGAAGTGGAAGATTTCAGTCATCCAAACAAACGTCTTACCACAGGGTCCCCGAACTGGTCAATTTTACCAGAGTGTGAATGGAAACATTTAGCACCTATCGATGTCTAACCAAACAGAAGGATGCTTTTCTGTTTGATATTTCGTTATTCTGTTGATCCCATAATCCATCTGCGATGGTCAGTTTATCTCCATACTGGATAACATCTCTAGTTAACGGATACACTGCTCTGACACAGTTCCAAATGATAACTATGCACCAACGTTTTTTTCTTCAAATTCTCGTTTTGATACCGTCGCATGCAAACAAAGCCTAAAAAACGGGTGACTATCATTCAAAGTGTAATTACTTGTTGCTGAAAAAAAGACCCACAAATCTGACAACACAAGACACTCACCATATTGCAAAGGTTTCCTGTGATTTGCCCAAAAAAGTAGTATACATATAAGGTCAGAATTTCTGTCAATTTAAAATCAACATGTAAAAGAGGCTTAAATTGTATGTACCAAAATATTCCTGAGGTAGAATAAATCAGATTTTCTGCTGAAATTCCCTGGGTAATAGTTTTTTCCTGATTGTTTGTGTTCGCATAAACAAAATCAATTAAAGTAAATAAAGTAAAAAGCCGACTGAGGTGGATCCGATCCAACAGCAGACGGTTGGCTACACGAGCCTCACGGGTCTGTGTTCATTGATTCGAAAGACTCAGGACGGCCGCTGATGGCTCTCTCCTGAAGGCCATACGCCATGTTCCACCAGGTTGATCAGTCGTCGGCTCGACGGGTCTTCAGCCGCTAATTTGACAAACACCAAATGTTCTAAGCATTTGTGTGCAATTGACCGGAGTGGTGGCAATCGTAATAGGAGCTTGGTGAATCGAGATGTGTCGTTTGCGTGACTGGCAGTGCAGTACGAGTGCAAGGCGGCGTACAAGTTCTCGCGTATTGCCTCCACACGGTCGTGTGCGCATAAATTATTGGCATCTAAAACGTGATTGAATTGGGAAGTTACGAGATGTCGACTGAAATGCGAATGAGTGAGAGTAGTAGCATATGCATGGGCTTGGAGAAATAGTCAACGTGTTACATCTGTTGGCTCGATGACTACGAAGTTGTTGTTACGACTCATGAATATGGAGACCTCGCAGATATGCAACAACGCTGCTTGCGATCAGTTTAATTGGCGCAGGCCAAGTAGCATGGCCAGGTCCCAGATGTATGTTTCAGTGATCAGTCGTACGCACGCGAATTGCTCGCTTGACAGACAACTGGGCACCACAAAAGCTAAAGGATTAATGGATACAGTAAGAGATTTTTTCCCCCATATGAAGTGAACATCACACAACTTAACGCAGTTGTCGCATTCCCATAGAATTTCCAGTCGGCCCCTTTCGAAAAGGAGCACTAGACTCGAATTTCGTTCCTATTAGAACTCGTCAGTAATGCATATCCTTAACACAGCTGGGACTAGCAAAGAGATGCACTACTGACGAGTTCCAATAAGAACAAAGCTCGAGTCTCGTGCTTCTTTTCAAAAGGGGCTGACTGGAAATTCTATAGGAATGCGACAGCTGCGTTCAATTTTAGGTAATGTTCAATCTATATGAAAAGAAACTAACGAATGTGTCAAGTGCCCTTACTGTCTTCACAGACGCAACGTTCATGGGGTCTAGTGGACAACTGGGTGCTTGTTCGATTGATTGCACAAAAATAAACAAATGCGTTGTTGGGAGGATATACAGAAACGCAGGAAGATAGACCACGCAATGCAGACATTAAAAAAGGCGTTTAGTTGTCAAACGTTGAATCCTGTTGACAAATTCAGACATAGGAATCAGCATGGTGACCGGATCTACTGGAGCAACGGAGAAGAGGTGTGGCCCCTATTTTGGTAAACACAACCTTGCCTCTGTGGTGCACAGTGAGCGCTCACTGGAACGACTGGATTATGACGCTTGTCATTGTGGATCTTTGTGCAATGTCCGGTCTTTCTTTCTACATTTAGCCTCTCTGCGTCAGTGTGATCTGCTTAATTATAACCACTCTAGAGCAACGCCGAAGAAACCAACTGAGACACGTCAAATTGGCACCGGGCCAAGGCATAACGATTCGGGGTACTTTAAGGTGGAGAAGGGTATAGTGACGGAAAGTGCACAAGATGTTTAATTGTGGCGTTTGACGAAACTCTTGTGAAAGAACTATACCTTTTCCGATTTCAGATGCCTCCGTGTCAATTTAAGATGTTCCAGATAAGCTAAATTGGTTTACTCTCTGCACCTGGCGAGACTGTCTCTTTTCATTCTGTAAAAGTCAACAAATCCGTATTTCTCAGCCTACTCGCGTGCACATTGGCCATGCGACCCTGTTCGACGTTGAAACCCAACTAACCGTTTTGGAATAGCTCACACTAATATCGAGACACCTTACACTGGAAAAGGTATAGTTTGCAACAATTTACTTAGAAATATTTCAATGGGTTGATTTACTAAGATTAGAGCAATCTGAAACAACACAAACACGAACCAAATGTTGCATTCATGGAACAGTTAATTTATGATGAATCGTGGCATTGATCTGTTAATTGGTTTGGCATTTGATATGCAGTCTTAAGCCGTTTTAACTGATCGGGGTGATCGTTACTGATCATGGACAGTGTCCAACCTTTTTTTCGGAAAAACGGTTGTTCAGTTCACTGGCGGATATTAGGTATGCAAGCGAAGTTCAATGTTCCAGTCGAATCTGTTATGGCTCTATGTTAATTAAGTGAAAAACATGGTCAGTTTGAATGTTATGCGACCGATGAGAATACACGAAATGATGATATCGTCTCACATTTTACTTATTCCAGGTTGCGCGTTTTGACTATACAGACTAACCTGGATTGAACAGAATGATAGCCCGAAGGAGAGCCAGTTCAACTCGTTCCAGACTGAGTTCACGAAAACGTGAGACCAGTTCGATAAGAAATCGGTCCATCAACGGGCCCAGACCGTGCTGTCGTGCTTTTGTACGACTCAAATGACGGCCGTTGGCCAAAAGCAGTCCTTCGTTGACCACAATTGAATTGAACGCCGCGCTGATAAGCAGCAGTTCGGGCCAAGCTTTAGATGTAAAGAAAACGATGCAAACGAAACTGTCCGTCTACAGATGAGTTATTTCGCAGAATAGTCAGTACAGATACACGTGAGAACAAAAGAGAGGTGCTTGGTAACGTTCAGTCTGCACGAATTCCACAGGCATTTTACATACGCCCAGCCCAGACGTTGCACATTTACGGACGTGCATGGCTGGGTAATCGCTTTTCCAGAGTGTGCTGTCGTTATAGACGTCTAGGCAAATATTCATGTAATCTTTGTTGGGTATTTATCGTTCATCCCATCACTGTCCATTGCTCGTCTTCGCCTCACCTTCATTCAGTTAACCGACTTCGAAGGCGTCAGCATTTACGTACTTTGAATTAATATTCCTTCTCATTGGCACCATCATTTTCAGCTTTTAGTCATACCCTCGGGTGTTGTGACTCGAGTTGCCGCTGGTCCTAATAACAGTCCACGAGACGGCAAAGAGAAATTGGTCCGTCAACGAGCCCAGACCGTGCTGTCGTGCTTTGGTACGACTCAAGAGACATGCATACATACATATGCATAAATACATATGTATTGGGAAGAAAAATTGAGCAAAATTGCAAAAGTAATGAAAAAAGAACACACAGCAAGCTTACGGATACGGACTCGTTATTGGCTGTGAAATACTCGTACCTGGAGGCGTTTCCAACCAGCAGTGTGCATTGTTACGAACTCCTCAACCAGGCGGATGAAACTTATCAATCTTGCTTGGCGAAGCGGTCAAGGCTTTCATAGCTCGTGACCACGTGATTGTTTGGCCACTTCGCGGATTTTTCCAACCATCAGTGACCACACATACCCCGTAGGCATATAGAGTATGTGTTCAACCAGTATAGACTGTGCATTTCCATTATATCAGACCATCCATTTCATACGGGCTAACTAGAGGAATGCGGTACAAGCTCTCACTATTCTCATGGATATGCCGTTAGCGTTATTATAGATTGATGAAGCTTTTAGTTTTAACAATTAACGGTGTGATCTAAGAAGACAATTTCCTTCTTTGCAGTTCGTCAAATAGTAACTGGTGGACGGGCTGAACCACACTCGCTTTGCTATAGGGAGAATGATGTCACTCATCAAGCTTCTTGAAAAGAAATCGCGCCTCACCATTCCACATTCCAACCAACCACCATTTTTTGCGGTCCACGTTAGCAGCATGCCCAACCCGATGGAATTAAGTCAGCTGAGCCAGTGAAGACTACAAATAGAGACGAGTGACAGGTGTTAACCGGTATTTGAGGGCTATGTGAACGATTCCTACCAAAACGATCACGGCAATAAGAAATTGTTCTACTCAGTATATACGAGCGGTTATTCAACCACAGTGCACGATTGTAAAGATGCAGCAAGCATGATGGGTCGCGAAACAGTGTGCTCACAACGGGCTCGATATGGCTGGACACTGTAATCTTTGAGGGTGATGCGTAGTTTTGTCTTTGGTTGATGCAAATGAATAAGTTTGATGACAAGGACAATGGTGTTCTAAAAGCAGTTCATTGGATGGAGGCCAGATCGACTTCACATGTCCAAGAGACTGTCAGCTCAGACAGATACAACTTATTGTGTACAAAATAAATAGGCTAATTTTTACGTTCTACTCCACAAATACAACCTACTGCGTTATTGAATTGTCAACCATTGAACCCCAATCTCTATTTTCCGACCAGCCTGAAAACACATGAAGCTGGTCAATGCGGTCAACATGTTTCTAAATGTAATCACCTACGTTCCCACGTTTGTCGACCTTTCCCAATATCTACATTAAGTTTGGTGTTACATCACCTAAACAATATGTCCCCAGCAGTTTGAGTGAATTTCAACAAACAGAGTATCAGATAGCAAATAGTACTTACGAAAACTAACGGCTATCTGTGGACATAATGTCTACTAGTTGTTCAACCAGCAAGCGCGCATGGATTGAATTTGAATTGCGTAACAGGGCGTGCTGCTGTGTTGTTGACGCCGTTTTAGTTTTTCTTTATGTAGGTCGTGCGCATGGCCTACTGGGTCTTTGGTTCATGTTGGTTCTTGTTTTCTTTTACAGGACTGTTGTTGGAACGCCCTCATTTGAGAGGACGTTGTCCCCAGGTGTTTCCATGTTGCCCCAAAGTTGGTCCGCAAGTGTAACGGACAATCAGAGTAAAAACGGTCGGCTCGTATGTTACAATAGGAAGTTCTCATATAAACAGTCTGAGCCACAAGACAGATACTCACGATCCTAGGATTTCCGACAACTGCGTTGGACAAGAGTGATCCAAGAGCTTAGATGTTTCGGACTTGCTCGCAAGATCCGTTGAGTTACCAGGCTAACGCGTAGCTAACACGTTCTGTTGAGTCTACTACTGGTTGACCGCGACTGTCCAGCAAGCTCGCAGATGATTGGTCTCTAATCCACAATCACAGGAAACACAAAAACAGTAAGGATAAACATCCATGGATAGTGGTGGTCGGGATTCAAAGCCCTTGCTGTATACCTGTAACTTTTACTCAGTTACTTCTAACGTTCTCTAAAAATGGAGTGTCAATTCAGCAAACTACAACATAAGGAGGCGTCTCTTCGAAGTTAGAATCTATTGATATTGTAATGCACTGTCCTACTCTGTGATCACAGATTTGCATTTTCGAAATCTTAATCGATCGACATGAAGGCTCAGTGACTCCAGTTGCAACCTTCTTAATCCACTCTTACAAACCAAAGATATGGATATTTGTCAATAACTGATGATGACGGCCACAAGCTGGAAGATTCTTTCAAGTTTCTTTTATTTATCGTTGCTCGGTTTTCTCTTATGTTTACAAACCTCCAGTATTCAAACACGAACAAAACAACAAAGATCTTTCTCCCTTTGTAATGACTTGAGTAAACAAAATTAGGTCGACTATAGGGTTTATAGCCATAAGCAAACTGGCTGTTGTAAATCAATACCGAAAAATGGATGGATTATCCGGTCAATAAACACGTACCCCGAGTATCAATTGTAATCGAACGTGGGTTTCCGAAGCTTGAGAGCGGAAGTAAAGATAAATCTTTAGCTTGTATTAACTGATACAATTTCAGACCAAACCAAGACGGCTACTCCGTTCAAATCCAATGAACCAAAACGGACATTAGCGTGTCGGATGTGGTAAACCATTGTACAGATATTGACCGAACTGGCTTACAATTTCAACCAGGGGTGTTCACATAAAACCTCATTATTCTTGCTAATCCGGAACAGTAGAGACCAATAAAACAACATCGGGTGTGATGTGGAGTGGTACACACAGTGTGGAGTCATATACCATTTAGAGATTGTCGGAATGACCATGACGTGAACGCACACTGTGGACGTGAAGCTCAACAGGGTTTTCATCCAGTTGTCGCGTGTCAAGGGAATCACACAATGCAAACGGCGACTTTGCAGAAGTATTTCGGCGCCCACTTAAGTAGTCACTTTCATCAAATTAAGCTTTAATCAGCATACTGACCACTCAGTAAAGCAGTAATACAAGCCTGATGGTTTTCGGTCCACTTACCCGATTTTAGAAGCCAAAATTGATCGTCCAGTGACAAGTATGGAACAGCGAAGCAAGGTAGCTGACGAGCCCAGATGAGAAGACGCGACAGCTGCTCCTCCACTGAGTGACATATCAAAACTAGCGGATCAACGCTATCTTCGCCAATATCAATGTAAACAGACTCGCCTGTGTCTGTGCTTGGTAATTCATAATCCGAAGTCAGTTCCGCAGTGAGCAAACTATGAAGAGTGAGTTGAGGTACTCCAGAAGATATGGTTGACTGCGATGAACTGGCGGTAGCATCGGTTTCATCAGATTTACAAGGAAGGCTGGTGGTTGGAGCGACGGGCATGGTTGTAGTCGATGGGTCGCCCGCAGGCATTGCTTCCAGAGTTCCTGGGCTGGTGTTGGTCGGAGCCTCATTTGAGCCAGAGACGGTGAGAATTGAGGTGCTACATCTGCCGGGTTCCGGATGATGCCGATGCCTTTCTTCTTGGACAGCTAGATGAACCACAAATAAAAGTTGGAGAAGTAAGAAACGCGTGAAACAGACCCCTTGCAGAAAGCCATCATAACGTAAAGTGATGCACGGGGTTATGGCTAAGATGCTGCTGCTCCGATGTACAAATCGACTGAAATGAGTTATTTTTTGCGAGCAGTTGGCTCCAGTTGCCATTAACAAGATGGATAACAACGGGTTAGACCTAGATGAGCGTAACCGACATCACGTACGTCATAACTTATCAATAGGTGTCAGCACAACAGTCCAGCCACTTATTCACTACCAATGAGCTGAAGTCAGTCGAATATTTACGGTTGGCTTGCTCGTCTACACGGCAACTACACATGACTTATCAATTAAAACGCATGAGAAGAGAAGTAGCGGTTAGAGAAATGTAGTATTTAAGAGCATTGGGGTGCGAAACCAAAATATACAAACTGCAGTTTTGTAATTGTAAATCACACACGGGTGCACATAATTTCAATACAACTGATTCGGTTATTGACTGACTCATCAACTGTACCAGGGATCAGCTAAGATTCTACTGGCTTTAACAAACACAGTGGACCGAGAGGACGGTACGCATCAATTTTTGTTTTGGAATTTGTATGTATGTGACAACCCGATGGGATTTTGTTCTAAATGTGCCCGGTGCGCTTTTGTTCAGTCAGAAGTTTCGACACACTTAAAGGTCGCAAAGACTGGCTGTCGATAACGCAGCACGATCAGTTACTTGGCTTGCAATCATGCTTGTTGTAATATGCAGTGAAACTGAATTTCTAAGTGAGATAATACATGTCCCAATAAATACTGGGCAGGTTTGCGTAGAAGTTGTACTCAACCAGACGAGAAGTTGACTGAAAATTCCTGTCAAAATAGGATGGGCACAACCAGGATCGCGTACAACTGAAGAGGAACATGACCTAATGCCTACATGTAGCTAATGAATTGTCGGAGCGGAAACCTTGATTATTTACTAACTGTATTGGACTGACTGTGAATAACTGGACTGAAAGGAAAAATATGACGCCTATCCGTGCGCTTCAAAACGAGCCGGGCAGATACATTCTTAAATGTCTGACTAGTTCTTACAGTTACGGAACAGCTTCCACATGTGTGGCAAGATTCCACTCTTATAGTTATAGCATTAATAGAACACATACTGACCCCAGGATAAAACAGGCATTTCGGTCCTGCTCGTTCATTCCCCCCCCCTACATTACTGATCACGTCAAAATAAACTCAATCGGTTAACCCGATTACCTGTTCACTGTCACAATATTTGTTGGCTGGACTTACCCCAACGTTCTATCCTTTTTCAATGTTTATCTCATACATTTCATCTAGTCACTTCAGTTCTGTGGATCCCTGCTAGAAGTTGTTACAGATTCTGGGAACTAGCGGAGTAGCTAAAAATGTCCAACTATTCAAAACAGGTGGGAATCGGCAACAAAAGTTCGCAACACTTGATTAACTTGGGAGAAGATAGTTTAGAGTAGTACTAGCGAACAATGCTTCTCGTTTTGAAGTCCATGACACACTCGTGTTCAACGTGACCGGAAGTACAAGAGCAATACTGAAGACAAGCCAAGCAAAAAAATGCAAAACTCGAGGTTGCAACGATCTTCATGCACATGATCGGGTTTTTCCACGCTTTCTGCAAACACGCACCAAACACAGGCAAGATTAAAAAAAGCCAACGAGATGTCCTCCGATTTGTGTAACAACAAACGACTACCTAAATTCCAGCGGAGAAACTGCATGGAACATCAGGTAAGATAACTCTTCGACTTTGGACAAAGCTCGTGAACAGACATAGTTCAGTAAAACGAACGGGATTTTAGGAGGAAACAACAGTTGAATCAGAGGACACTACCAATTTTTTCCACGAACAGAACTGAGATGAACTTTGTCTTGGCATCAAATTGTCTTCTAATTTTTACGAACCACCTCTTGTTTTTTCTGTCCCACAGACGAAGTGGGCGTTTTCAAACCAGTATCATCATGAACCTGGAAGCTATGGTTACAAGTCAAGGGCACTTTTTGGAAAGGTTTACAAAAAATATGGTCCGTTACTGCGATCTCTTGCTCCTGATGTGCAATTATTTGATAGACTAGGAACGCTCCCGGCAAAGAACATGCCCTTAATGGAGATAAGTTGGCACTTTCCATGATTGTTCTTTATTCCGAGTGCTGTGCTGGTCTTTAGAAACGAAGCTGTAGATTCCACGTTTTACTTACGACTGATCTGAAGATTTTCAATGTCGAAACAAATCGACTGGCTGCCACAGCAAAAGAAGGCATAGAACGATTCAAGTCGGGCTCTATCGCCGTTGGCTAGCAATATACAAGTAGCCTCGTGTTTCATAGTTAACGAGTATTTTCAGACACTGCGTACCCAATGTGATCGTCAGGATGCAAGATGAACACGGACAGGGAAAGGTACCATGATGGCTTAACTTAACAACTCCAGTTAAATTGTAGATTATTCTCATGGACGCCACCAAACAAAGCAAAGTAAGACCAAGAAAAGTTAAACGCAGAAAACCGGTATACAGGACACGTTGGGAGGTCAAGAAATCGTGACTATTTAATTCTACGGTGTGTTAAAAGGGCACAAGTCTTAATGCCTCTAGACATGTATAATTCGCTCTATCGCACTTTACAGCAACAGCTAGTCGATGACGATAAACCCCTTATACGATTGTGTTACAGACCTACAACCCACGACCCGTAAGCTTGAAATAAAAACCTAGGATGTAGTTGAGTTGTAGGGTTTTAAATAAATTGAATATCACTGACAACTGATCGCACCTGTTGCATTCCCATACGCATTTAAGTCACTCCCTTTAGTTTTGCTCTAGTTAGAGCTCGTCAGTAATGTATATCTTCGCTAAGGCCAGGACTAGAACAACGACCACGCTTTCCTGAGACAACCGTGTTCAACACAGTAAGAATGACCTCACATTAGGCAAGACTGAGTCATCATATGTAAACACACAGCCACATCCGTTTGTGATTAGTCCTCAGTTTGTCCGATCGACTCGGGATGTGGGACTTATATGTAATGGAAACAGGTTAATAGAGTAGATCACTGTTAGATTTACCATGGGCAAACTTTTCCACGTGTAGGGCAAAAGGCAAGATACACAGGGATAACTATAGGCCTTAGCTTATTATTTGACTAAGCAGACACCTTTTATAAGATATCCGCACCAAATTTTGTATGAATGAAGTCAAACAACTTGGGCGTCGTGTTTAACATGTTATTGATAAATGGATTGAGAATAACACTTAACCGCGGCAAATCCCACGTGACCTCTGTTCCTTTGTTAGTGTGATTTCGATTACAACAGTCCTGAGGAAGGCCACACGAGGTGGTTGAAACGTAGAGTATTACAACTTGCTCATAACGTTGTGTTATTCTCAATCCATTTATCAGACGCCTTTTACCCTTCGGATATCTTTTTGAACAGGGACGAAAGTATTAAAGCACAGAAAGAACTAAAAAGTGCGTTCAGTTGATGGTTTAAATCTACAGTTACAGCCCGCAGTAAACGATCTAAATGAAAACGGTTACCCGGATAGCCTTGTAGCCAAACGTGTGGAAGCCATTTAACAGATGTAAGGTTTCGGCAGTTTAGGACAAGTTTGTAAACATGCGAGTGTCACTGGCTGATAACTTATTCTTTTCCTAATCATCGCATTCAACTCAGCCAGTCTACGATTTTCATTAACCGGTTTTCAGTTTATCTTACGGGGTCTGAAGGTTAAATCGTTAGTGACAATTTATTCGTTCAGCTGTAATTATTCACAAGACGATATAAGGTGTACAGCTTGGTATTTGTATAAACGAATCAGCAACCAACCAACTTGGATTTACGCCAGTGACAGACAACCACTGGACGACGTAGTTGCTGTTCAATTGGCTGACAGCCACCACCAGGTCAACATACAGCTAGCGATGCGCTCCATAGGAACCGGAGGGATCAGTCAAAATTCGTCTAACGGCGAACCATGTCCACTGCCGATTACATAATCTGATCATGCGCGAACAAAAAAGTCTACAAAAATCGTTCCGCTACTCTGGTCACCAAGTGACCCAAATTAATTGTACGGAAACAAAGAACATCTGAACTGGCTCTCAAACATGGCGGGTGTGAAATGACAACGTGTTGACCACCACGGATTCGCACTTAGGGCGTTTTTGTCTTGAAAGTTTACGAACGCAAGAATCTGCTGAAATCTCACGGAAAACATGTATCACCTATAATCTTTTGTACAATTTGATGGGAATTTTCTGGAATGCTATTTAGGTGGTCATTTTCAACCTTAAAATTCCGTAGCACTGCAGCGTACACTCCTGGACAAAAATAGACAGTGGCAGTCAGGGTAAGGATGACTGGCTCAGACCTGATGTGAAAAATGTACAATTCAAGCTCTTCGAACTCCCTACATCTTTGAGTACGCGTACCCGCTCCGGGCTATCGATCACCAATGTGGACATTACTGGACTACCCAGTCTTCACGACAGCCTATCTCACATTATTTTGTTCGGCTGGAAATCCCGAGCAAAGCGCAAGCTGAAAAAAAGAATACTATCAGAATGAATGCGTCGTTAAATGAATAATCATTATTTCTTTTGATAACAATGAATTGATCTATCTTTAACAAAAGTTGTCGCATTAGCTTTCCCTTTTATGTTGCCGAGGGGCTTTGGGAATTTTTTCTGTTTTCCCTGTAATTCAAAGTGCCATTCTCAAATGTGAAGGTGCATCCACTTGTGCAATTCTGGAAGTCATTTTTCCAAGACGGACCAAAGGTGTTTTATGGGATAAGGATCAGCTCATGAAATAGACCGAGGTCAACAATCAATATTGAGGTGGCTTGAACGCCTCTACAAAGGGGCTTCACAGTGAAATATCCTGTTGTGCTAGCGAAAAATTCAGATAACCATGAAACATATGCATAGACGTAACTACCATCGCCTTGTACCATGAGAAAGCCCATGTCACTGGTGAATCGTTCGCTCATGAATCCACAGGCACGTTAATCAATCCAACTCCCCGAGTCGCAGTCAGTCCAAATGACTGTTCCATTACAAACGACTCAGAGACACTGTTGCATCATCTATTCTAAGCGGGATTCTTCACGGTGTGCATTCATCCATGACATCCTGTGCGCTCTTCTGACACAAACTGTGCTCCCTTCAGGGTAAGGATCAATGCAAACAGTTCACATTCGCGATGAAGAATCGAAGACAGCACAACAGCTCCCACGCGAATTTCTCGCGAACTATTACAGTGTTTACATGTTAGCAGGTGTCAAGAAATTCCCTCGGTGGAACTCATCCTTTTAGTAGGTTCGCACTACCGCAGTGAGACAGCGGGGGAAATCGAAAACATTGCATTGGAGTTCAAACACGGTACGAAGACTGATAGCAACAGGCGTTCTAACCGAACTGAATCAACGCGTGCCAATTGACGATGGTGACCAGAACGTACTACTAGGGTAATGCAGAGGAGACATGTGACCTAAATAGGACATCCATCATAGGATGGTGAACACAACCGCGCCTCGAAGGTGTGCAGTGAGCGTACGCTGAATGCGCAACGTTCCTGTTTTCACTTTCCGTCCCACTGTAATCCGGTTAGACCGGACCAGTTAGAGGATCCGGACAGTATAGGAGAACCTTTTCGAATAGACTTCAAAGTTATATTGAGCCACGGAGAAGTGATGTCGGGGCATGTGAAACTATTAACGGGGGGGGGGGTTAAAATAGAAAAGCCAAGTAAATTAGCGATATGCAACAAATAGTATGCAGCCGATGAGTACCCTGAAGTAAACCGTAACATCAAATTGCTATGTTCTCTCTAGGTGAGTAAATATTCAAGCGATGTTTTTAAACGTACAGCATGATATGGGTGGGAGACCTGTTCTACTCAGGTCAAGTCAATTGCCTATGGATTCACTCAGTTGTGAATATATATATATATATATATATATATATATTCACAACTGAGTGGATCCATAGGCCGTCCAATCACTAATTGACAAATGACGAGCGGGCGGTTCTTCTAAAATGCCTTAATTTCAACATCAAGGACGCTCTGACTGTTGACTTCACCGCATCATTTGAAGCCAGATTACAAATACATCTACTGGATTATGAAAACCACCAACAACCTAGGGCAACAGTGATCGGTATGCTCAGATCCGTTTTGAAATCGTTAGTGAGCGACAGAAATACCGTTGTCGTACCATCTGACAAGGGTAACACTGGTAGCTTACTGAAAAGAAGTGACTGTATGAAAAGCTCAAGACTTGTGCAAAGATCCGACCGTCTATACGAAACTACACAGGAAGAAAGATCCAATCACCACCTTAAGGAATAAACTAAAGGGAAAACTACAGACTGTAACGGTTCAGTACCAAGGGACACGAGGACGTGGGCTACACCACAACGGTACCGCTCCACATCGCATCCATGCGATCCTATCCCTACAACACTGCCCACACAAAGCATACATCTGGATACTGTTATCCATACTATTATCAACTGGGACATTATTTTGTACTATATGTGAGTCTCCTGGCTTGTCTATGTTCCAATCATTTTCCTGTTTATGCCTATTTGTGTTATACACCTTACTGAACTGTGTACCCTTCTTTTCTTATATGTAGTTATTTAGGCCGTAGTCATTTATCTATAGCCCACACCATAGCCCTAGGTAACAAGACCTTCAAAACACGAAACAAAATCAGACACCATCCTGAGGAAACTAAAACCTACCAAAAATCTCACTCCAAAATTCTATGGACTGCCTGAAATCCACAAACAGAACACATCCTTGAGATCAATCGTTCCAACCAGGGGAGCTCCTACCTATAGGCCAACAAGATTCCTCTGCAGTTCAATTCAACCGATACTCAGAAATAGTCCTCTAGATGTACTCAATGCCTCCAACTTCCTCAACAAGGATTGCAGCCCGAACTCAGATGGGGAAGTGATGGTATCGTTTGACGTTCGTTCACTTGTATGCAAAACAAACTGGCGTTAACCGCACTTACCGATATACTGCGGATGATGTGCAATGATAAGAACGCATCACGCTGTCTACAGCCGACGTTGTAGATCTAGCAAAACTTTGCGCAGAAACCTACTTACAACCTAAAGATGCAGTATATCAACAACCAGGAACACCAATTGGATCACCGCAAGCAGGATTGCCTGCCGAAGTCGTTGTGCAATTCTTTGAAAGAACTGTATTCGAGGAGTACCGTCCAACACTGTGGCTGAGATACGTGGATGATATATTTGTTACCATTAAGCGTGCAGGGATCGACAGTTTCAATGAGACCATCAATAAGATATTACTGGAACTTCAATTTGCCAAGGAACTCGAAATCAATGCCACTCCTGGATTTACTATGGTTAAAACAATCATACAGACGACCGTATATTGCAAACCAACAACCACAGACATTATACCGTTGTTCAACAGCATACATACGATCAAATACACAAAATTATGTGCGAACCCTATTTCGTTGAGTAGCCACCCACTGCAGTACGCTAAACTACAACAAAGGGAAACAGAACACATCAACTGACTACCTCAGACCATTCACAAACGCGTGCGCCAAGACCTGACCGAGTGCTGTTTCTAACTACACGAGAGACACCTTATCTTATAAAAATGGAATCTTGGAGGCAACTGAGCGCACTGTGGGAAAATCTGGAGTCAAAATTGTTCACATACCAACGAACAGCCTTTGAAGTAAGCTTTGCAAAATCAAAGATCCAGTTGAAGGGTATAAACGTGCAGGGTGTAATCTACCCTATTCTCTGCCAAGACTATGATCAAGTCTCCGTAGGTGAAACTGATAATCAGTTGAAGACACGATTACACGAAAATCACTCAGTACTGAGGCGGGCAGGCCAGAAGTCACCTTTGGAAACGTTGCACAATCACAGGTCACGAGGTCAAACTGGCAGACACCAAGATGATCGGATTAGCAAAAGGAAAGCGGGAAGGACTAATCCTTGGGTCGATCTTCTCTCACAATGCTTTCAACAGACACATCGATCTCGACATTCCCTACACCTCATTGGTCACACAAATACGACGAATACAAGCGATAGACAGACACGCTGACGAGACGGTAACCGGTGTGCAATCTTTCCACCATTATTTTGTTTGCCGACAGATCTGAAACGTGACAATAGATATCCATCACTTGAGGTTCCTCTTTTACACGTAATTCTATATATATATACATATATATATATATATATAAAGTAAAGTGGATATGAAGGTAACAACTACGGAACTATGCATGTTATACGTTGTCACGACAATGCAACAATCCACTGTACGTGATCAACCCAAGTCGCTTATACATTTTTAAAAAAATGCAACCAAGGTGCATGTATTACGCATGAGTGATGATTGAAGGAATGTAAACCAAACGTGACCTACACTACAGATAGCGAACCTGGTGGACACGATGTAAGTATGAAACCTGATGAAGAATGCGCCAAGTTCATGTGACACGGATCCTGCATAAAGCCGATTTCCACGGCTTTGCATAAATAACGTGTATGTAATATGTACCAATTAGTTGACATGTAGAAAAGCCGTCTTCTAGGTGCTGCTATGACAGAAAGTTACGTTCTATAACCGCTTAAACTGACAGCCACTTGAAATTTATCAAAAGTAACCCGGATGTATCACAGAACGGGTGAGAAAAGATGATCAATTTCCAGATCCAGCGATCCAAGCAGCCGTGGCAAAAAGCTGACTACTCATCGCACGGTTGCGGGTTCAAACCCTCGCTGTCGTGGCTGCTTCTGCTCTGAAGATTTGGAACGATTGAAAGTATCTCATCCACATGTAACTTTGCATGCAGTAGCAAACATCTCCAGAAGAAAAGGCCGAAAACTCGATTTTTTATCGGGCAAACAAATCTAGTGTTTTCCATGACATTCGACATCTATTACAGACTCCTAATAGATAAGAGTTTTTAGGCAAACCACAAACCAATTAGCTTCAATTAGAAACAAACGAACTGTAACGCTAGAGCGCTCACCGAGAAACTTACCTTCGCGTTTCATACCTCTGGCAATGCACCGGTCGTAGCGACATGCTTGACAACGAGTTCGCTTACGGCGATCAACCGGACATTGTCCGCTACCGCGACAAACATACTGCAATTGTTTGCGCACAGTGCGTTTGAAAAATCCCTTGCAACCTTCGCACGAAATCACCCCATAATGTCGACCGCTGGCCTTATCTTCGCAAATCGCACACAACACGGTGGTGCTTGACACGCTTGTCGAATTGACTGCAGAACACGGCGACGGGTTCGGCGAACTCGGCTGAAGAATTAGGGAACCAGAAACCGCAGGCGACAGATTTGTCACAGCCTGACCAATACGCGTGTCAGTCAGTTGTGATGAGCTATGTAATTAAGTTCAGAAACGAAGGTTAAAATAAAGCACGAAACAGAGTTAGATGGGATATGCCATTGTAAATCATAGTTTGGATACGCTGCCAATAGGCAGAGAACATCTTTTAGTAGGAAGACAAAATGCCGTTTGTTGTAAAGGAAGACGTCCAACCTCTTCGTTATTCCTGAGTTAGATTTTAAGTGTTGCATACTGCATAGGTTTGAAGCAATCATTTGGTTTCCCTTTATACATGCAAGGATTGAGTTCAGTTACTGCACGACTGTTCGTGTGCATCGAAATAACCATGTGGGCAAAGAGATTGCCAGAAAACGGACCTTAGGGGAACACGAGTTGAACGCCTTTATACCTAACGCGATCTACAACCCCTTGCCTTAGGCAAGCTATTCGTAAACCACTCCATCGGATGACCGGTACAACATTATCTGGGGAACCAAGACCGATTTGGGAAGGATGGCGCGGCGACCAGACATTGATCTAGCATCTAGACTGAAAGTAAATGAAGCTGACGCTTGCTACCATTGATCCAACGCGTCATCCCGATTGGGGCATCTATCTTATGCCCCAATCGAGGTGACGCGTTGGGTCAACGGCGGTAAGAGTCAGCGTTATAACATGGAGATCCAAAGCATGCGCGATCGTCACATAACGTCCTGGGCAAACTCGATGCTTGATGGGTGAACGGACGATTATTCTAACATTCAGTGAAATATCTCGACTCAGCGGTAAGATATGGCCAAAGCCCACAGTGGATGAGTCAAGGAAAACGAGAGGAGCCGGACGAGTCCTCACTCAGCGAGATTAGGCCAACTGGAAGGAACGACAGGCAAAAATCAACGATGGATAGCGTCAACCAAACGCATAGAACCAGGCTAATGTGAATATAGCGTTTAAGTGGAAATCCCGTTGCGCGGATTTCTGGTTCATAAAAGAAAGCATAAAAGTAGTGTGCAAGCATGCGAGTTGGATAATAAAGATGTTATTTTATTGGACGACTTTTCGCTACAGATGTATGCTTTTACTGATACAACAGTCGATCGATCGGTCTGTCAACGCGCATACGCCCGGTGAACGAATGTTCCGTTTGTTCCTCAATTCAGATACCTTAAAACGCAGGCGACTAACGAAACGCACTACACACCTACACCGTACTCATCAACTCTTGACTGATAGAAACTTGCTTTGAAATCTCGAGAAAGTGAGACTGAATCCGAGGAACTCAAAAGTAAACGTGTGACCATTGGGTGAGATAAGGAAAAGCACGTTCAGTTTTTGTCCACAAATGCAGGCCTGTGAGCCGGCAATCGACGGCCAGTAGCCCAACTGAAAGTTAACGTGCACAATTCATGTCAATGTGTATGGAAAATGGTAATTGCTCAAAAACGTTAAGTTATAAATTGATGAACCTGCTACAGACGACCTATTACTCTGTTTCCTTGGTTTTTGTAGCACAAGTTCATTTGTCTGAGTAACATAAATTCGCAATCTGAAAGCAACATTAGAGGACTTACCTGAAAACAGACATTGCATTAGGTGAAACCAGGGTTCTAGAAATCGACGGAACCAGACTGCCGTTGGTCGGTGCAACTGTTAGCCCACTCGACTCAGGCAAAAATGTTGCAGTGATGCATCCCAGATGGTTTTCATCGGCATTCTGGAAAACCATGTCAATTCCTGGTTGTCTTTCTGTTTGTGATGACGTCGGAGAAATCGGGTAACCATCAAGCTGGGAGATCAACAGTTCATACGGGTCATTTTGGTAGACAAAGTCCGATGAAGCGGTGGTACAACGTGTGTTCTCCGTCGAGTAGTAAACGGTCGTAGACGGGGCTGCACAAGTTGTATTTACCTGTGGATTCTGATCCAACGGTGAAAAAGATGCCCTCTGAACGAAAGGTTTGACCTCAGATCGATCTAGATCACTATCGTTCCAATGGTGACCTGGGAATAAAAAAGCAGGTGACGAGGTATATGTGGAAGATTCAAAGGAAAACACGACACGTTTATATACACAAGTTTAGCCAATTAACCTGACAGTAGAAACAAAGAAAAATTACGAAAAGAGAATGCTGATGATGCCAGAATGCATTAGAAGTGACGGTAACCGGATATATGTTGGCCCGTCATTGAGTGCGACATTGGAAAACGTCCCGCCCATTTTAATGGATGACACCTGTCAACTATACTCAGTGAAACGTATAAGATCTCAACAGCTACGTCAGTGCCTGATCAATTGGAAAAATCGTCCAAACATTGGTGATCTTTATGTGGCAAACAGAAAACACCTGTGTCCGAAAAGTAACTGATAGCGTACCGATGGCTTGCCGGAATAAGCGCTGGTGAACAAACGGACTTTGTACGTGATCACTACACTTTATGAAACCTAACTAACGAAGAAAACGAAGGCCTAACCGCAGCTTGAGAGTCACGAAGCGAAGTAGATAGTATGCGCTTCTCGAAGACAATTAAAAAGCCAAAGATTGATGCATTTCTCATTATCGTAGATGGCTCTCCGACGAAATTGTAAGCAGGCCCAATGATGGGAACCAGGTAAACGGTCAACTCTCGTGTATACACAATGCGAAAAGAGGACCGAGCTGGGAGTGACTCAATACTGAGATAACAATTCCAAGATGCGAAGCGCATTCCGTATAAGACATCTCGGTCTTTCAATTCACTGAGCGTGGTCTACACTTCGTCAGTACAGTATTAAGTGAAGCGACACAGTCTGTGTTGTGAGAGATGATCTGAATACCATAGAAAACAAGCGTCACACTATAATTTTTCAGGTCTCTTTGGAACGCCCTCCGTAACAGATGGGGAAGTTGAACATCTATGTCGAACACCGCCACAAACCGTTGCCCACAAACGCTCATCCTGCAAGCAAAGCACACACATACAAATGGTAACAAATAAACAAAGTTTATTATGGAACATATGGAATGGATTTAGTGGCTGCCCATAATTAGTCGATCGCATTCTGGACATGAAACTACTTTAGGCACACAGACGAAAAACATACTTAACACTGTTTACTTCATACCTGATATCCGAATTTATCCCTCAAATTCTGCTGCCCCTCGCAACCAATACTGACTATCTGAAGAATTCATGCACCCAAGCCTATGGCACACACAGAAGTGTTAAAGAAGTCTACGCATTTCACCTGAACCCAACACACAGTTAGTTACTATGGAATATTAGATCTCAAGTTGAACATCATCCAACCGTGGTAAACAAGGTTGCCTCATGAACAGCGTGTCCGTGGTTCAAGTCCCGGCAGTGGCGATGATATGCACTACTGAAGAGCTTTAATGAGAGCGAAACTCGAGTCTAGTGCTTCTCTTCGGAAAGGACCGATTGGGAAGTCTATGGGGATGCGACACCTGCGATCAATTGTGGGTGATGTTCAACTTGAAATTAACCAAATCCCCGACTACTCATCAGTAATCTAGAATATTAGATCATGTGGACCACACAGGTTCAGGCCGACCACTT
>LUCH01003624.1:51532-64909 GCA_013368495.1 Paragonimus heterotremus | reverse complement strand
GCGCATTCCCTCCCTGCGGATAGTTTTCAGCGTGTGCTGCTGTGTTGTCAAAGCCGTTATAGTTTACGTTTGTGTAATTGATGTGCATGGTTTACTAGGCCGTTGGCTTATGCTTGTTTCTTGTTTCTCCCTTTTACAGGACAGTTGCTGGAACCACTAATTCGAAAGATCGATGTCGCCCGGCGTCTCCACGTTGACCCAGAGTTGGTCCGCAGGTGTAACGGACAACCAGCGTGTAAACAGCCGGCATGCACGTTACAGCCTTCAGCATCGTAACTAGTTGGTAGGCGGTTATGCAGAAGGCTCTTACGCTCATTTTTCTAGATGTTTCTATCGGTTTGTTGGCGTCTGATTTGATGTGTAGTAAGCTAAGTAAAACTTCACTCCAAAATTACCTGCCTTCTATAGAAGTTTCTGACTTCCAGTCTACGCTATCAAAAGCTGGGAGTGTCACTGCCTGACCACAGGAAATTTGGTAACGAAAAGCATGAAGTTTTAAAATAATCTTGGGTACCTAAACACAACATCCACAGACTAAATAACCCAGGGTGGATGAACTAGTCAACTGGATTCCATCCATTTTAGTGTTTCCGATTACATATATTCATATATTTGCAACCAAAATCCAAATACATACAATTACATAAGTACACAACATTAACCACCACAACCTGGCTGGTGACTTCACTTACCCTTGAGGGTAGATGGATGAACGGACGGAACGTTCACATCTATCGTATCAGACATGGTGAGATGTCCGATTATATCAGAACCCATAGTTGAGGCTACGATGTCGTTTCTTGTCGAATGCCACCTAGTGAGAAAGATGCCTCGAGAGTGTTTGTCTTTAATTAACGGTGTCTTAAAAGCACTGACCGAGAATGTCAGTAGCGTTGTGTAAGCAATTTTGTGAGTGAACCGCTTTGTCTTGGGGATGAGTGGAACAGACCAATTCTGAACTCGCGATTGCTAGATGCATTTTGGATATTGGTCACCTGGTTCAGCCACGGACATCGCTTTGTGTTGTTGGCAATCGAAACTCAAGACTGTCGGCATTTACGGAAGCTGTGCAGATCACGCAACATCGACCACTTTTCCGTGCGCAAAAAGTATCGATGCGGTCAGTAACACTGCAGTGAAATTGTTCTAACTTTGTCAGCAAGTTTTACATTTAATTGTTGTTCCCACTATTATCCCGTCGGTATACGTAGTTAATTGTTCTAGGTGTGTGACAGACGGGAATAAATGAAATGTTTCATCATGTCACAACGTCTGGCATTTTGCTCTGCTAAAATACCGACTGAGAGACATTCAAGTTTTCTAGGATCTTATTTCAATCCCATTGCTTCGGACGCTTCGTATATTTGTCAACCCGTCGGTTTTCACTTCATGCGTTACTTTAATATAAAGGGTTCGATGAACGTGACGGCATACTGACGAAGTTGGAGTTCGACATTTTTAGCGTTGCAGGATTTTAAGATTCTCCGAATAGGGTCCAGATAAATGAGGACATTTATTTGCCAGTGCTGATGAGCACAGTACTGGTTTAGGGTATGAGTCACAGTGTTAGTGATTCACATTCTGTAACCGTTTTTCCTCACATTCCAGTGTATTTCGCTTCCCGTTGTATTTGTTAAGAGACGAGATCCAACTACAAGCTGGCTGAATTGATAAGTATATACAATCAGCCTACAGTTACATGTTTACTAATGTTTGTCAGTGTCACAGATCTGACGTGCTATTCTGCCCCTAAATCCAGTCGTTGAACTGCAACGGAGTAATGAAAATACTGAAATAAACGTCAGTTTCATGGTTTCTAAACAACCCTAGCCACCAAGTAGCGGATCCTTGAACCATCGGAGAAAATATTTTGGTGTTAAAAACCGTATTTTGGCTTACAGGTTACATGTAAATAGACAACCATACCACCAGTAGGGTAACAAGCCTATATGGTTTTTCCTGATTGAAGCATTCCTCTCTTTCTCATTTTGATCAAAAGCGTCACGCTATACGAAGATGACAATACTTTTCAAGCTCTCCAAAGAAGCCAGTGCAAACAGTTCATGAGGAAACCATTATATTTTGGCTGCACAGTCTAATCAGTATTCATTTGAAGAAAAATACAGATGTCGTCATGCTTATTTTCCGACTTTTTTATACAAAAATCAATGCAAGGCGTTTATATTTTGTTCGGATGAAAAAGAAGCGTTTTTTTGCGAAGCTGTGTCAAAGCGTGTTGGAAGAAACATCAAGACGTTTGCCATTATTATAACCACCTTAACGTTGGAGGTTTTTCTGAAGAGTAGAGTAATTTTATTGTACCATCAGCTGTTACGTAATTTTTAAGTTTCGCACCATTCACAAAGTGGTTCGCTGCAATAAGTTCTTTTCAAGCAATGCATTCGAAAAAGAAGGATGTAGTCTTATGATGCCAGTCTGGGGATATTTATTTGAATCGTCGAATAAAGTAACTCCAGGTGTTGTCTTCATAGGACATCAACGAACACCACATGTAGACGACAGTCACGAAACGTCACTGAAGAAAGGTTGTTCCATGTCACTTTTCAATGTTGTGTGGCACCAATAATGGTTGTACACAGAGTAGAATAATTCGACCAAATTGATCGATATTTGAAAGACAACGTGTTTGTAGTAGCTTTAGAAACGGCTGTTATATGACTAGTTACAAACGACATTTGCCTGCTCTCTGTCATAGCCGTTATCAGTCTGTAGTGCGGAAGGTGAGAGGAACATTATTAATAGGAGATTCGAAAAATCTATCTATAAGTCCAAAAGTGATTTACAAGGTTGAATTACCGATATCATAAAGTAGAAGTACGCTTGTGTATGCGACCTCCCACGTAGAAAAACCCACTTGCTCCAAACCGACGTATGACGGATAGGATGGGCTGGGTTATAGTGATAATCATAACGAAAAAAAGATCCCGTTAAAGTAATAGCAGAAGTCGTCGCTGACGTTGTTTCGAGGGAAAGCTGTATAGTTACGATTGTATACAATTCAGTTTATGATACCAGTGATTTCAATAAATTTATATTGATGTTACAGCTGGCCCAGATGGATGTCAGCTTTCCCGTAGCTCAGTTGATGTTTCCGTGAAAAAATACAACGTCAATAAGGGGTCATAAAAGAACTGTTTCCTTCGAACTGTATGAAAAGGTAATTCATAAAGAAACTATAATGATATATTACAAAAACAGTAAAATCCCTAAGCATTAATCTTCTTCCCTACTTCGTCCTTTCCCGAGATAGTGAGGTGCGTCGAAAGTAACTTTTCATTATTGACTCTCGAGAGTTACAATCTCGGTCCTCGTCAGAGTTGCGAAACAAAACGCCGGAGATAGTCAACGTATTTTTTCTTTTAGTTGTGTTTTTGTTATCCAAGTCAGTTGCTTCGTCATCCACGATGTGCGTAGCTGATCCACCGATGGACTGTTCTCCAGCAGTCAACGCCAAATTTTGCATGGAATCCGAAACATTTATTTGTTGATAGGATGGTTCTGGAAGCCGTAGGAAGTAGTCAGACAATGCATTCAAAGGTTAAAGTTTGTTAGGGAAATATAACTTGAAATCACATTTGTGTACAATAATGATGAACTAACTATACGTTTAATTTTGTCCATTATTTTTGGTTCACTCATGCTTACCGAGTTGCTTTTTATTTACAAATATGAGTGTGCAAAAAGCTGAAAAGTCACCTCGTGGATTGTGCGTAGCGAATTACTGAACCGACTTGAAAAGAGTAAGCGCGTACGTAATCCGGTAACGTAAAATAGAAAATCAAAGTACCGAATATATTCATTGTATCCCAGCTGCTCTTGAAGTTTAGCAACAAACAAACAAATTTTCTCTGAAAGTAGTATAATGGATTTTACTTTAAAATTTTTCAGAATTAATGGACTATACCGGAAACATGAAGAAATAACTGGAATAAAATTCTAAGACGACGAATCATTAAGATGCACTTGTGTTGCTTTGTTCCAGCAGTTAGATATACTGTTTGGACGTAGGCTTGACAAGTGATTCCAGTGAAATGGCTCCTCCTTGAATGCTTCAAAATGACTACCTTTTCGTTAGTCAGTTTTTGAATCTAGCCATCTTTAATGAACTCTGAAGCCTTGGAGGTTTCCAATGGGATTGAGATAACTACTAAGATTTAACAAGCCACAAACCTATAATACCGTGACGCAGTGGCCGATATAGGAGGTCAATCATAGGCCGTTGTCCAACTGTTCATTTTATTAAAAGGTTGAACATTCCGTTATTCCGAGCAGGAGGTGTTTTTATCGGTGAGTCAGTTGAAGCACGCCTTCATCTTCCAAAAGTTAAGCACGCACTAACAACATAAATCAGGACCACCCAGATTTAACAGTTGAGTTAACGGTGACAAGCAAATAACACAGGTAAATATAGGGACCACAGTTCTCAGCTTATTCTTAGGAATATCGTATTTTTTTAATGATTTAGCAAAATGCTTCTGTTTCGATACCTTGAGAATGTAGTTTTATTTCACGTTCGCTGCGCAGCTATTATGAGAACACTTCGAATAAATCCTAGTTTGATCTTTATAACATGTCATAGTGAAGGAGGAACCAGCCACAAAGAAAGTTGGTGATGTCTATTAATATCTACGTTTACATTGGGCGGTCTATGGAAAACGTTAGATGGTTTGAGGAATAAGTAGATTTACAAGGTCGTTAGTGACAAGAGTGCAAATTAAAGAATGCCTGAGAAGGGTGAGGGGAAAAGATGATCGGTAGCAGCATGGCAAGCATACTACAAGCGCACATCAACATGAAGAAAGAGCATGTGAAAAACGCTTACGATGTGAGGTCAAATATATCCTCACTCTAACGCAGCAGTTCCTAATCGGTTTGAGGGCTCAACCTGGAGCCTGAGTTCGGGTGGCAAGCCAGCGTTCGAACTGCCCACTAGTAGGGTTGTTATGAAAAACTGATAAGTCATTACAAATTGAACACACACGGAAATCAAATGCTTATTCAATACATGAAAAACAGTTTGGTTGGCGCGATAAATTTGCCGAGTTAACCGGAAGTATTCATCTGAGATTAACAAAATTATATTTCGTAACAGGTGCAAGGTTGTAGAGTTTCAGTGCTGAGATACAATCTCATCTAACAGATCAATACAGCTTCGAGAACTGACCTGCCTATTAAGCAGTTTGTCTGAATTGAATGGTAAAAGAATGGACGTAACTTTTAAGGTAAGGACGACATATTCAGCTAATTGGTTAAGTATTATATTGTATCGGTGCAGTGAAAATTATCGGAGCTCAGTCTGTATGAACTTCTCCAAACAGTTTGCGGAGTGATCTTAACACCGACTGCATTTTAGTCGTTAATGAATGTTTTTAATAGTCAAGCACAACCAACGTAATCCGGTTTGGCAAGAATTATCCACGGTTTAAAAGTTGGAAGCTGTTCTCCGATTCACGTTCATAGGTGAGGATGGCAGCTGTATTAAGGATAGGTCTCCCAAGAAACGTTGCACACACCTTTGCCAAGACGTAACCAAACACAGTTCCTCTCATCGCTGGGCAATGCAGCCATCCATTGTGATGACATGTGAGCTTAGCAACCCTCATTTTTAGAACGAAGAAATATCTGTGTTACCTGATCAAATAATACAGTCAGATGTGAGGTTAGGAAGAAGATTAGATATAATGGCATGATAACATCGAAACGAAATCAGATGTCGAGATGCACACAGCTACAAAAACTATTCGCTTGGTACTTGCCGATCTGTCATTCCCAACCCAGTCGGAGGCTTTTCACATCCGTTACTGGACAATCGATCAGAGGTTGCCCTGTTTATGAAGACCTTAACATACGAGAGTTATGTCTTCTTTATAGGCATAAAATGCCCCTTATCATAGTCATCTCCGATGGCTACGTACTTATGACAGGTTCACTTACGTGTCGTCGCCTATGAGTCTCACACCCGTATGTGGAATGTTTTGTTTTAGTTTGTTGTGCGTCTATCGTTTGAATGTTCAGATAATTAAGTATATGTCCTGTGAATATCATATGTATAGTTTCTCCGGATTGCTGTTAACGATAGTGGAGTTCAAACTTGTTTATATACGTACACGTTAGAAACTGTAGATGACTTTCGTAAATTCAGCTGTCTAGTTTCAACATATCTGTTCTTTTTGATGTCCTTAAACAGCAAGTTCTATCGCGGTGTGTACCTGAAAAATTACAACGAAATCTTGTCAGAAGTTACATCGTGCGATATAACTCTCTTAATTTGTGTTGGAATCCGTTGCAGAGTTAGATTTCCCATCAGTAGAATAGGCAAGAAAATAGTTGACTAGGATCTACTGAGCGTTATTGCCTACTAGGTGCAATAATGCCTTTGTTGTCATAAGATACGTCACTCCAAAAAGTTCTGGTGAAATGAAGTAGCAGACAGTCAACTAATCAAAAAAACTGAGAGATGACGACGAGGAAGGGATGAGTTTGGTTCAGGTGTATCAGTTTATTAAGAGAGAGGTCAAAGATAGATACAAGATTCCTCGAATTACAGTGTGTAGGAAGCATAATTTTACTTTATTGATCTGATGAAAACACGGAGACTAAACTGACAGATCGCCTTGTCAACTATGGGTTTTGAAGAGTGATATAAAGAACCCGGGCAGTTCCTCACAAATTCGGATAGCGTTCACGGATTGACATGGAATTTAACTCGATTCCTAGCCTCATGTCATAACGTGCTAAGGCCTGTTATCACGTTGTCCTTCTTATTTTTTCCATTTAAGTGCTTCGAAATTGAGTTACAACCCAATATGCCATGTAGCTGGAAAGTATCTCAAAGGTATGACTTTAAAGAAGTACATCTGACTATAATTCGTTTTTCCGGCCCAGTAAATTTAACTTGGTTTAGCTGTTAAATGTATTATTATAATCGTTGAAGTTCGCCGACAGTTTAATATAATTGCATGTACGGAATTCAAACTCCGGTGAGCAACCTCATCGGGTAACCGTGATCTTCACTTCTTTAATGACTTCATATCAAGTACAACCAAATTATCGCATCAAAATGACAAGCCATATCCGCGTGCTATTTCAAGTTAACTTCATTCGGTTGTCCCATGATTAGCACTTCTATGCACGTTGAAAATAATCCGCCTAATAAGCTGATTAAACAATATCTTACTTATGGATAACTAGCCGGAGCTTTGGCTGATATGAATTGAACAGCAAACATTGTCTGGCGACTTTTATTTTCCAAAATGCATTCTTACTAGCTGTTTGCCACACCAACTTTGTACCCCAGTTACGCGGTTGTTACAGTTCACCGGGTCTTGTAAATTCCCAGTTGGAAAAAATTTTTCTGAATTGCCTTAATGGAAATCTGTCACGATTTCTGAGCGCTGTTCAGTTTATTTCCCTTACATATTTTTCACCACTAACGGTAGAGGTTCAGACTCGCTGTACCATCCCCATCCGTACAAATGATGAGCATCAGTTTTGCACGTCCTTCCATTTCCAGTGATATATTCGAATAAGAGGTTAAAACATATCTACAGTTTATCAGCATCCCTAAAGCGATGAACCAAACAGTATCTGAAGCGTACAAACAATGATTTGATGGACAAGGTCTCAGGCTTACCATATGAACACCGATTAGTTCTAAATAACTCACCAGACTGAAATCCAGACAATGTTTAACCCCAAACTATCGTGGTGGTGAGTAAGGGCTTCCAATGAGACTTTGTTTAATTCTGGTTAACAATGATTAAGTAAATATCGACAATACAAGATGACCGCACTTTACCTCTGTCAGATGAGTCTATTCTGGGAGGAAAACGGTCGAAAATATCGTTTTTCTAAAAAACGAATTTTGTTATTTGTTCTCAATATTTGTTTATCGAGGTTTTTTTAATGAAAAAGTACAAGCCAGCAAAGTCAACGATCAATAAATATTTTGTCAGTTTACTAAGTAACATGTTTTGATCATTTTAAAAGATGAGGACAGAGATAACTGTTAACGATCACTTAGAGGAAGTGACATGCCAGTGATTTCTTATAATCACAGACAAATGAAGATTAACGAATCTAGAGAGTATTAAGCTTTATGGTTAAGATGTAGCAACAAATTCAATGGGTAATCGGTGTATTCGGTATTTGCTGCGTAGAAAGACATAGTTCTGAGAATGTGTAGAAGAGAGCAAAAGAGGTTTAATCCTGCGTTTCTGTCATCACGTTGAGCGGCGAGTAACACATGATGGACAGTTTATAACCGTAAACTATGTGAAGGAAATTCTTAAAAAAAAATCCTGTTGTGTTGTGGATATGTAAACATCCAATAAAAAATTCACTGGATTGACTATCTATATTTAAGATTTGATAAACCGAGTTAAGAATGTCTCCACGAAAATTACACCCCACATTGTCTCTGACTTACCTAACGCATTTTCTGGCGTTAGGTAGACGGTTAGAATGACAACAGTATTCTGGCTATACAATCGCCTAGTTTTAAAAAATGACCACTTGCGCGTCCACTAACTTGGTGAAAGGAAGTCCAGCGATATTAGTCCCGGTGTTTACAGCATCCGATGAGTGAGGACCAACCGCCTACCGAGAGCCAATGGCATTCTTGGAATTGATCGAATGTAGCAACCTACTCTGGGTAGGCAATTTCCTAGGCAATACTACCTTCCAAACCTTTGAACGTCCATTATCAAGAAGTCAGGCGGGAAATCAGTCACGTCTGAAGTAGGTGAGGCTTTAATTGGTGATATTTGCACCGGTTAACATCCATTACATATTTGAAACAGACCTAATAGTAACAGTTCTGCGTTTCGGCTAATTGTGAACCCGCTGTAAAAATCACAGTTCCTATGTTGCCTTTACTCTACTATGTGGGCGAACCTATGGTTGCCCGCTTCTCTCATCGTGTCATGGAATCCATCAAGTTACACAAGGGGTAAAATGCTTCGGTGATATGACTTTCTCGTCGTTAGTTCGAATCTGTCTGAACTCCAGCTTTTCCCAAATTTGATCTATTCTAAATAAGTTAGGTTGTAAAATAACTCATGTTAAATAGTTGTGTTCCTATCTATCTATTTTAAATCAACATAAACCATCCAGACTTGCAGAACAGCTAGAGTTAATGAAAGGAAATTGAACTGGGGATTATAGTTACCAACACAACTGTTTCACGATGATCAATCTGCACAGTAAGCTGTCTAAATAGGTACAATGAGAATTACCCCGCTGATTAATATGAATGAGAGATATGATCGTTAATGGTGTTGAGTCTGACAACCATGGACCAGTGTCTGGAAATCGACTCAACTTGCAACCGTAAAGTGATTGGATGAACTGGGACGACAAAAACTGCTGTGTACAAGTGAGGATTTTCGTTCATGGAAGGGAATTTGTGTACCTTACGTGTTAAGTTCCATGCAAAACTATCCGTGGCATTGACAATCTTTGGGACATAGCAAAAATACTTTTTCATGCTTTACAGATGAGTTTGTCGGAAAGAAATTTCGAATCATCTCCTAGAAGGATTGACTGATGGAATAGCTGACCGTTTGCAAAGGATCATGGATTGTCTGTTAGAACCTCTGTCTGACTAACTCTTGGACCTAACGAATGAAAACAAGCTTAAAATCGGTCGTAAAAAATACGGATTAGAGGGATGATTGTATCACCTGAATGGTTTCAGGGTAACAACCAACATTAGTTGAAAGATGTCTTCTACTAGGAACTATGCTGTTGCAAAGCGATCAGTTTCTATTGTGTTATTATTACTTTTGCCAACCAATTTACCCCGTCTTGATTTAGTCTATTATAATAGCTTTTAAGCATTTCTCTCAATTAGCTGCTAACAGCTGTTGTCTGATACAAATAGCGACCGGGGTCTTGTACACATTCAGGTCACTTTATACTATGAACTGATTAAGTGACATGAGTAAGCTAAACACATATCTTGTTGTGCCCGCATAGGTCACGGACACGTGCCAGTTCGCTCTCGCACATGAATAGCAAATCTGGACCTGTTCAATGATGGTTGCAGTTAATTGGACTTCAGAACTATCCAATCAGCTAGTTTGTGCACTTCGGTGTAGACCTCACATTCAAGGTCAGTGGTCATAATCTTCTGCTGACCAGAGGCGTGTTAAAATGATGGAGGGACTAAAACAAAGATTGTAGGCTAACATTCAACGAGGTAACACGTGTCCTGGATTACACGCTTATCATTGGGAGCCGTTTTAGAACGATTAGGTTCATCCCACACTGGTAGTAGTGGACTGGTACGCAGACAATGCCTTTTTTGTGTTCATTCATTTTTCCAGGTCGTCAGCTTTGCGTGAAAGTATGGGGAGTAGATGTTGCTGTCACTGATTCCGGACGGACTTGTTGGCCACGCCCTTTGGTTGAGAGCGTGGATTAGGCCCCATCACACACACTTCAATTCTTACATTTGTTCACAAATGAGTCATCTATAAAGGGCGTTTACCTGAAAATTGTGAGTGAATTTGAGTGCATACATCCCATAGCATTGTCCGGTAGCTGCAAAAGCCAAATGTAGGTGAACGAACGCGATTAGGTTTGATAGTTTTTGGTCCGGTGTTCAAATCCGCTTGTTTAAATAAATTGAACAGTATCAAACGGTATGCAATGAACCATCAAGTCTGGAAGTTGATGTATCTTAGTGTTTCTCAGCAAACGAAAAGAGAGAACTGACACCAACAGATTTATAGGTACATTCCGTTTTAGTTATCCTCAAAATAGTCACTATACCAGACAGGGCTATGAGAGGTGCACGAGAATTACTAACCTTGGGCGGTTTATTTGAAGAATAACGATTTTGGTTTATTGTGAATTAATGACGAGTAATCGGAGGGCTGGTCGTTTTAAGTTGAACATCCATCAGGTTAGTCTGCAACTCTTGCATTCAGACGGAGTTTCAACTGGCCTCTTTCGTTCTTGATAGAGGTTACCATTATCCTCGCTACGGTCGGGATTCACCGTAAGCCTGACGTTTTCATGAGACAATCGTGTTGATCGTTGCGCTGATGACTTCACATCAGGCATAACAGAATCCTGATATCTCAAATTTCAGCCCGTTTAGTCTATGTATAAGGTTAAGGGCTTCCAGCCACTTCAATAGGAAAAATACTTGGTCTCATATTTCCTAATCGACAGCCCAATCAAACGAACCATTTTGAACTTGTTCTTACAACAGATCGACGGCTACCTTGACCCGTAACACGCCAGAATCCACAATCCTCAACACAACCGATGACTCAACAATATTAGAACTGGCGAATTTGACGTTCGAAATTCAACATCAGCTATTTCTAAGCATCCCACAAAGAAAGTCACTAAGTTGATCTGTTCACGAGAGCGTCAAACCCTCGGAATATACAAGTACTGAATTCTGTGAAGCCATATTTATCCGAATGTGTCAGTCGGATTGGTCAACCTTTCACTTTGTCGCGGTACTGATTACGTACTAATTGGTGTGACCGTGTGCGTCCGCTTATTGTCTGTCACTAGTTACACATAACATATGCTTTGGGTTTGGGACTAGCAAGAATGAATGAAATTTAAAAACAAGCACGACTTATGCTGCTCTCATGCTATGGAAAGATTTTGAAGTGAGACTTAGTGTTTTATATGGGTAAACATAAGGCACAACTTAAAACTAATTCTTATACATCATTTGTAATTGTAAACGCGTGATGCCAATTGCCGTAAACGGAAGTTTATAAATTTCACTTTTAAGATCTCTCAATGGCAGCTAAACCTTGTCATACAGGAAATTTATTACATGCGATAGTTAGCTGAACATGTGAATTCAGAAGTGTTGACATGAGCACTATCCTTAACGTTTCACGACGAACTAGATATATTTAAAAGCACATGTTTTCAGGTAAAAGTAGAATACAAAACTTCTAAGACGATCACTCCATGGAGCAGCGCAAAAATTTCGTTTACCTGATGGTTTTGACAGATAAGAATGAACGAAGTCGAAATCAGTGTAGCCTACACCATTTTCCGGTTGGGGTAGTTGTGGAGATCTTCTTCGGACCACGTCATCAAAGATTCTTTGTTTGTTCGAATCCGATTGGCTGACACTTTCAGGGGTGCGATCCCATGTGGAAGAATCAAACTGCAGGATTTTATCGTGCTTACAGTTTTCTTTGACTGAATCATTTAAAACAGGAGATGGTGGGAAGCGTTTGAACAGTTCACCGCTGATTATCGGTTTATGACAAAGTAAAGGGTCATATGACATTGTCTATTTAAGTAACTCGTGTTTGCACCATTATCATGACAGGGTGAGAACATGTTCCCAGTCTTAACAATATTCTCATACACACATATCCGAAAACATCTTCGTTTACCATCAATTTTCCTTAGAGTCATGGGTAAATAATACCATTAGCCGATTCATACAGATCAGAGGTCAAGAACCTAGGACCAGCGGGCAGAATCCCGCCCGATAAACGAATACATTCACTCAGCTACCACAAAATGAAATGTTACATCCATCTGCTTGATAGTCAAGAGTGTACTGTCAGTCACCGTATGCGAACAACTGCAAACCCGGTAGAGAACAGCACCGTTGTTTGTCTTGCGTTTAGGTTACAAATCCAGCAGACTGCTTTCACTTTGACCGACGTTATGCACACCACATCAGAATAAGACAAACGAAAGTTGAGAAACTACTAGGTATTAGTATTGTACGAAGTCGTACAATATATACTACCTAACTAAAATAAGCTTTGATATGTAGTGAGAAACATTCACGATTTATCGCAGCTTTCGCGTTCTCACAGATTTTTCAGCCAAAGCATCTCAAAAAAACGGACCGGAATTTAGTTCCGCTTCATTTACCTCTTATCAACGAGGCTTATTCCTGTTACAGCTGGAATTTTACTTCCGGCAGCCTCTTCAGTAAGTAGCTGTGTTGACCACTGGTCCGTTGAAATCACAGTAGCAGGATCTTATGAAGTTAGTACACTTATGATGAGCTCTGGCATGGGCAAAACTCAGTCCGACTGCTACTTTTAGAAAGCTGACTGGCTGAAAGTCTATGGCATACAAAAATCGCGGTAAGTGGTGAGTTGTGTTAAACTGACCAGTGATAGAAATACAGCTTGTGATTATTTCTTTCCTAGTTGTTACTAGGTTCGACAGTTAACGAAAGATGGTAGAGAAATGCAAGGGTGGGGTTGTACCAGTTCTGTCTACACAAAAGATTGTGTTCACATCAAACAGTATCATCATCATCATCATCATAACAGCCATGAGCCTGACCAAAAGGTACTGTGGCTCGGGCCGCCGCTCACCCCAACAGTGACTTGGAATATC
>LUCH01003624.1:0-47897 GCA_013368495.1 Paragonimus heterotremus | reverse complement strand
GTATAGGCATACACGATTCCAAAAGACGAGACACAACAACGAACACAGGATACACAACTCAAACCGATTCGGTTGTTGCCTCAGTAACATTACTAACACAAACAACGTTGATTGTGAACACACAAAACAGCGTGGAGGCGACCCATTACAGTATGGATTGAATGGAACTACATTTAATTACTAAGGTCAAGCTGCAAGATCGGCGAACGCCCAAAAGCTGGGGTCACTATCGTGTTTTTCCGTACACCAACAGCACTATAACGAATGATAGAATGTAGTAAACACCATGAAGTGTTAATGACCGTCTAGCAGTGCGGTCTGCGAACTGATCACGCAATGACACTCCACAATGTTTCCTCAACGCCAGTCATGACAGGTAGAAGCAAGCAATAGCACTATCTCGTCTTATACATATAAGAATGGACAGTGTGCCCTAGAAGCAACCTTTGTATCCAGTTCAAAAGTTTCAAAATACGAACACTATATGGTTTTTTACAGTGTCGCCCTTGATTTGGTGTGTTTGAAGCCTGCGTATTAAGTAGACGCAGAAGAGTAACAAAGTTTTCAGGATCATACATTAAGTAAAGTCAAATTTGGTTTCTACTCACTTTAATTGTAGTCAGGTGCGCGACAACAAATGTGTGGAAACATACCGGAGATTCCCATTTTGAAAACTGTTTAGTTGCTACTAACCACGTTAGATTCAGTGGTCACACCAGCACTTCCTTTCGTAAGAAGTGCCCGTCATGTCAGCAATAAACCCTCAGGCATCAACGACAGAATAGCACAACTTTCACCAGCGTGAAACAGTACGGTTTTCAGCTCAATCACTACACAAGCAGCATACTGTTAAGCCACACGTAAGGTTAAGAATGGGCTGGAAAATGTCAGGCAACCCAAACCTAGACGTAAAGCCGCATTCAAACCCATAACCGCGTGTCTAATTAACGAAGGTCGTTATTGTTTTACTAGGCTCGGATCAGTCGCACCATGACAGCACGGTGAATGTGGTTATGGAAAGAAGACAATGAGAGTAATGCCACAACAAAAGCTCAAGGTGAACAGCTTACTTTGAATAATTGACCTCAGATGAGTGACTATGCGCATGGATTCCTCCAGATTTGCAAAGATGTTGGAGTTTTCTACACAGAATTTACACTAAAGGTAAGAAGAGACAACATCATGTTAGAGCAGAATAAACCGACGGGTAACCTAACTGTTAATCAATAAGTGGTGAAATAAATTGATTAAAAATGGTGCCGTTAGACGGAGTCTCGAGTCGGCATCGTACCGACCTACTGATGTCATTCCCGTTAAACTGTTTTTGTCAAAAGACTTCCAATTTTGGCACCACCATTACTTTGAAACAGCTGTGTCCCGTAAAAAATTTGAATGGAGCAGACAAAAGATTGTCATTATACGATTTATGATTGGGCACATTTCGCTACATCCCTACTGGTGTTTACTGCAGACGAGTTAAAATGTATAAAATCCCAAACCACAAAACAATCACAAGAGATCAAAATTCAAAATAATTTCGCTTGTTAACAAGGCAGCATCAACGTCACAAACGGTTCCTTTTGTACGCACAAAAATGGGATGATCGTGTCTGATTGCAATGGCCTCCGCACATCGTAGCAAACCTTTGTTCCGAGTCCGGAACAAGACATGAAATGACTTTGATGAGTTAATTACCTGTTGCGTCATCAAGTGGAGCTTGACAGTCGATGAGTCTGGCTCCTTCCGGTTGTTTGCTGACAAGTTGCTTGATTGTGTGACCGTTTGTTGAGCCAATTTTAGTAAGTGTTCGACAACCCTGGTTCCAAGCTGGCGTTCAGTATTTGCTCGTGCAGTTTTTCTTTGGAAAACTGGGTGACGAGCTATTATGGATACCCGTCGTCTAAGAGAATCTGGCTACTTAATAGCAGTTTACTCTGGATTACTTCCTGAGTGCAAGTACTTCTGGCTGTATTGAACGTTTTGATGAGGTCTGTTTTACAATGTCTTCGCATAAAGCCGTTAACTACCACACAGACCACAGGCATCAGCGACCGATCTTCATCTCCTGGAGAGCCATCACCAGGGGAACCTCAAGCATGCATTCACAGTCGTTTGCACAACTAACGCGTCCTGATTGTCGTGACATGCTGAAGCATTTGTTCTGAGACGTTAGTGTCCATCTTTCTGTTTGCAGATGGGCTTATATGTTAGCACTGCCATGGTAACCGTGCAAGTGACTGATTTGCAAGTAGCTGGGCAGTTCGTTCTTCATGTATGTTTTGTTTAAAATTCGACCTCTGTTTTTCGCATTATAATATCTTGTTCTGTAGTAGACTATTGACAACATGCAGAAAAATTTGCCTGGCCATTATCGTTTTTGGCTGTTTTATTAAAGCTAGTTTCTAGAAAATGCTGCTTTCAACTTTTGTCTGTCATTTTCAAGCAAGTGAAACAACTCATCGTACATTCTGTCTTAAACTCTACTTGTCGATTGCAATGATTTCCACACAGGTGATAAGCGTATAAATCCGCAAAGTATCAAACGACTTCCAAACACTTGAAAAAAACGACAAGTACAAGCAACCAAACTGGTAACGGAACGAGACGTCCGGAATAGTTGATGACAAGAGACCTAATGAAAACTGACAGTAACGCCATGTCTACAATTTCTGTAACTATTATTTCTACTTCCATCTATTCCAATTGATATTTATTATTAAGCGTGTACTCAGAAATTTGTTTTTGATGAGCGGCCGATGAGACAAAAAGAAACAGCACCGTTCTCAGGTTATTTTAAAATATAAAACGTGTCCAAAATTTGTTATTATATTGTCACATTCTTTTCTGGTTAGTTTGGAATGAAGTAAAATATGACGAACTGTTGTGGTCAGGTACAGTTTTGTTGTTGTTGTTGTTGTTGTTGTTGTTGTTGTTGTTGTTGTTATTGAGTTTCAACCTGGAAGACTAGCTACCGCTCCAAGCTCAACCAATGCTCGTACATTCTTTTTCGTGCAGCTTTTCTGTACGTTGTTTGTAGGACTAGATGTTCGTTGAACACAATCCGGGAGCAACCCGCATCAACAGACTGTCACATGTAATTCGTAAATCGTATTGCTGCTAGTCTTATAGCAAGGCCTGACGATTGATCAGCGGGAATACCATCAGTCAGCTTAAAACAAACCTTCAGCACAATTTAGAAATCCAGGAATCGAACATCGACTTGCTGTCAAACCCCAAGATGTCACAGTTTTTTTCTTGAAAACCTGACACCGTTCGTATCTGTTAATGTTCTCCAAGGATTCTGACAAAGATGTTTGCGAGCAGCTTGTTTCGCCGACTTTCAAAAAAGTGGTAGATAGCTGTTCCCATCTAGCTTGGTCACACTGGAATAGTAGACACAAACCGTGTTGCATTCACCAGATCCTATCTCAGCCAGTTTTGTTAAGTCAGAGACCACTTGCAACGATAAACGTCAATAGTCCCTTTTCAAAACTTAAACCATGATTTTGACGCAGCTTCTTCAATTGCATTGACCTGGATAAATATATGCAAAACCTGTTCGTCAATAAAAGTTTTGGTTCCCACAGTCCGTATCTAAAGAGTGAGTTCAACTGAGGCTCGAAACGACACGCATGGACTACTATCTGTGAGGCTGATTGTCTACTTATTTACACTAAGCATCTACTGGACTCTCACAAGATAGAATTCCGGTGACTGACGTGGCTTTAGAACTGATGTGATGTATGTGTTAATGCCACACAAATGAAAACCTCCAATTTAACTCGGCTTTTTCGTGTCTTCTATCTACATGATCTTCCGTGGTTAGCTTCTCACGTCAGCGGTTTGAAAACAAGAAGCGAATCTTATAACATGTGTTCTGTTTCACATACTTTACATGTATCATTTTCCTCCTCTGATCTGTAGTGATCAACAATGCAGGTCAAAGGGTTGATTCTTGAACTTCTTCTACGATAGGCATTTGATAATCAGCATCGGCTGGCATTATTAGGCAGCTCCAACAGCTTGTGAGTACAACGTGACGTAAAAATGAAGTGTATATACAAGCAGCTTATTTTAGGTGGCTCAAATCTAAGGAGGAACCTTCAATCCCTTTGACATTTTACCAAAACAATATGCTTTTTCTCAAAGAATGGTGAAGAATACAGCATTTTGGGTGACTACCACAATGAAGGTTTCAAGACTTACCTCATCATAAAAAAAACAGTAGGCAAATACTGGATGCGTTACTCCATGGATCCAATCAACCAACACTTATCACTTCTGTCTATCGATCTTGAAGCTAATGTTTGATCTGGAAGACGATTTAGTTTGCATTCCTAACGTACTGGTTTTCCGTCTGCATGCACGTGAGACTAAACTATATCTTTTAATCGAATAAATTTTGCTGACTTTCAAAGTTCCCTTTCCAGGCCTTCATCTTTTCCATACAGGTGAATTTTATTTCTGCCGTATCCTTGTTTACGGCACCACCCAATTTCTGATTGCTGTTGTTTCATTTGAACCTTATGCTCCAGAAAGACTGATTTTGTTCATACTACTCGGGCGATTTGCTCTCAGAATTTATCGTCCTCACCTTCTACAGTGGTGAAATATAACTTCATTAAGTATGACTGCAGGATCGATGTAAGTGTTTTATATTATATATGTTTGTCAACTAGACGACTGTTGGAAAATAACTCGATCCATTTTTATGAACAGTTGTTACCTAACCATATTACAAAACTTCAAAGGGTTTACATTGTTTACGTGGAAAAACAAACTTCACCTCCCTGTTCTCAATGCTATGAGTAAGGTTCAACTGATACAAAAAAAAATGATGCGAAAAATAAAAGAATCTGGACTATCACTAATATATTGACTAGTAGTTTCAAGCCTGTCTCAGAGTGTCACCTTGTAAACCCCTTAAGCGAGAGGCCACCAGCTGTTAGAGTCTCAGCTGCAGCGCAATTTTTTCCTTACAGAATATGCGCTGAGTGAACGCTAAACTGAGGATCTCCTTGGATTTTGACTGAAGTGTTATGCTCTATACTTCTTGATTATAAAGTAGCCGTCGAACAATCCTTACTTAAGCAAGAGTAACCAGGCGATTATCCGTTTTTTCAACAAATCCTAATTAAACCAGGTGCAAAGGCTCCACACAAATGTTTTCAAATAAAAATCTGAAGTTATGAACGGATGTCTAACAAGTAACATTACCAGTGAACACTCAACCCCATTTACCTGGTTCGTAGGGTATCAGACGTTGATTTAGTGCTCTGTCACATGTTCCATATCATAGGATTGTGTGGGGCAAGAGTACTTGGGAATGATCAGTTTTGCGAAGGTTGTAAAGACTGAACAAAGTTCTTGCAGAAGCACAGATTTTGGCTGCAAAATTTGATTACGACTGACCAATTAGTCACAGAAAATACGCTGGTTTACTGTCCTAAGTTGAATGATGATAACTCTGTGAACAGGTTGGAATAATTTAGTGAAATCTATGCAAATGTAGTGTCTATCATATGTGTTAAGATAACGCTCACGTCAATCAGCTCCGAAACAGAATGAATTATATTCCTCGATCCCATTCTACAAGAGTCTAGACATGGGACCGACGCACACGGCTAGGATACAGTAACAAGTAAATTAACCCACAAACACCGATTGAGTAAGGATCAGTAACCTGTCTTTCAGGTGGTGCAGTTGCAGTTGCTGCTGAAAAAGTTATCCTGAAGGCGAACTGTTAATATGACGATCAGTTTGTTCTTAGTAATGCCTGTGTCAGAAGGAAGCTTTATAAAACATAATGGTCCCAAATTATGGACACTCTCAGATGAGACAGTTTAAGGACCACAGTGGAAGTGATGAATTACATGAATATCCATTTCCCTCCATTAAGCATTTTATCTCAGATAGCTTTAATCCTATCGCATATATTTCTGTTTATATATCAAGTCTCAAACCCAAGCATGCTTGTTTTGAACTGTGGTCGCTCATAATGCAGAAGCAATACGACCGCTTTATGTATGAGAATGCTTTCTTGAGCCTTACATGAAAATGACTGAGAATTGGTGAGTTTGAACTTCCTGTGGATGTAGTTCACGAATTACAAATATTATTGAACTTTTAAGGATGATTTTGTCATCAACGACATGCCGATGGAATTCGGGACAATCACAGCATTACTCACAAGCGAAAGTGTTTGAGCGTTCACATATGATACTCCGGTCGTGCCTAATGTGAGATCAATGGCACAGTGGTCTACACGGTTGCCTCATAAAAGTTTGACCGAAGTTCTAGTCCCAAACGTATCACAGATATGCACTGGTTACGAGCTCTAATAAGAGAAAAACTCGAATCTATGGGCCGACTGGAATGTCTATTGGAATACAACAGCTGCGATCAATTGTGGGTGATGTTCAAATCATACGGAAAATTCAATTAAAATCTAAAAATCTCTCAAGTACCCTGACTTACCATTTTGCGCGTTAACTCCTCTATAACAGTCTGCATGCGTAAAATCCGGCCGTCTTTTCCGTGAGAATCGTTAGAAATATCTTGATTTTCATTCTTTACGATGTACTTCGTACGCGGACTAACTTTCGGGCTTGCTGTGTTGGATATACCGTTTTCATTGCAGCACCTGCCTGGTTTTGATCGATCACAAAACGGATCCAAATGCAGTGTTTTCGGCCTTCGAAAGGGTGGATCTCTGCTCAGATTATCCTGTCCGATTACTTCACTTTCTGTACCTTCATGGACGGTTTCTCCACTGTGTACATTTGTCTGGCGTGATGTTCGAATCGTTGATAAGTCCAACTCATGCTCCGGTTGCTCGATCTGCCTATCAGATTCATTACGCAAAGCAATGATCGATCGAATTTCTTGCATATTGTTCACTAGTCTACTAGATTTTGGAACGTTTTTGTTTTTTGAAAATGTGTTCGAGTTGATTGTACCATTGGATGTGATATCTACAATATCTTTCCAAATATCGTTTTTAGTAGGTGGGAATTCCGGAAGCCTTATCGGCAGATATTCAGTAGAATTGCTGAAATAGTTGCTTGTAAGTGGACCATGGAGAACATTGGTGGCATTGTTGAACGACGGATCGTTCGAATGACGCACAGGTTTACAGCTGAAAGTGAAATAAAAACGCAAACGACAATCAATTTGAGTGCATCGATATGATTATTTGGCCATACCTGTTGCAAGGTTTTATGATGAAAGCGGTCGTATGGAAAGCGAAAGTGTCAGAGTGTAAATTCCGGTCACGACAGGTATGGGCACTGCTGTTACCAAAAGTAAAACTCGAGTTTATTGTTTCAGTCCGAAATGATCTAGCCACGAGACTTAGTTGGATGCGAGAGATGCGATCAAACGAGGGTCATGTTCAATAGGAAATAATCTAAATATTCTTAGTTTTGTTCCTTTTGATATTTTGGCCTGGAATCTTATTGGTTACTTACTATTGCTATTTGACTTTCGATCGGATCATTCGGGTATTCTCTTGAACTTTCATTTGATGGGTTATATGTTGTCAATATTTGACCACTGGTTTGATGTAATCATGTTCATCCCTTCATTTGTGGTTCGGTGCTTATTCTCGGCTACTTTTGAGCACTCACTAACAAACAAAATGTTGTATTATGCAACATCAAAACACAGTTACTTGAAAAGCACGTCAACAAAAACAAACAAATGTCTGCTGAGTGATCACACGAAAAAGAACCATCTATAACTGTGCACGATTAAGTTTGCTGACCACAACAGTGAAATTCAGCACAGACTAAGCAAGGATATTGAGAAGGTTCTTGTGTAAACAAACCAAATACGTGAGGTAATTTCTGGGAACCGGATATTTGTCCATCAGTTCAGTAGACCAACGTACAGTTTGGACGCAAACGATGATTCCATGTGGGAAAGAGTCTTGAAAAGACCAGCCTAATCATAACTAAATACTAGCATGCAAATGAATGGATCAACATGGACGTATCACATCAGTGGTGAAAGGTCGACAATAAATGACTAGACAAAGGAAAGTTCAAAGAAGGGCCTGGAAGAAACATACGAAGTTCAACAAGCAACAATAAGTACCAAATCAGATCAACGTAGATCTGACGTAGTCAACTACGTTTTAGATTGAAAGGTCATCGTACAATCAAATACAAATATGGCATTCATCTTTCCTCATCAACCTTAACACCCAAAACTGCGTGTACACACTTTCATGCACTGACTGTACCACCTCGTTTGGTGATGAAACGTTTGCAACCTAACCGCCGAACTCGGCGAACAACTGAACACAAACAATCAATCCAAGCTACCAAGTCTACCATTATTTCCAACAAAATCCCCACTTATGCTGCTGCCCTGACGAGGTGGTCGGGTATGTGTACTGTTTTGATCCCGAGGGCTATGGTGACTAGGACTCCGGTCCTTCCAGGTGCAACCTTGTCAGTCAGGCCAAAGAGGAGCAGTCAGAGGAAAAGCAGTTACACTTATAGGATTGTATTTTGCACTGCTGACCGCATAGGAGTGCTTAGGTAGTGAGGCACGATCCTATGAGCATACAACAGAACTATTTTCATAGTTGCGACACTGCTGTCTTCCGTATCAGGAAGAAGGGGGTTGGAAAAGGTACCCTCAAACAAAGACCACTCCGATCGCCCAACGGTTGACCGCGACCGCTGGTCTATTATCTAATACGGTAAGAAAACACCCGGTATCTCGCAATAGCCCGATGTCGCTTGGGGTACATCCACTGCGCAGAGCAGTGCTCAGAATGAGACATCAATGTCTTATTCACTGCGCCCTCGGGCTAGGAAAGCCCCTCACTGCCAAGTGAGTCAGACTTTTGAGTCACTGGCTCCGGATGACGTCCCCCAGGAAAACCCTATGTCCTGTTGTCTTGCAGGTCAGACTTTTGAGTCAGAGACTCAGGGTGGGTTCCCTCAAGTTCGGTAACGTGGCCTGTTCGTAAGGAAACTATCAACAGGTCTGCTGTGCTTGACCATCGTTCTCTCCACCAATTAGCCCACAATAAGTGGACTGATCGCGTGAGCACTGCGGCAGTTCGCGGACCCGTATTTCGGAACACCAGGGATGCACGATCAACTGGTCAACTACTCACGGTGAATAGGTTGCGATGGTTAGGTCACGTACTTCGTATGCCAGCTGGGTGTTTACCGCATCAAGCATAACATACTCAAACTACCAACAGTTGGGTGAAACCACATCGAGGTCAAACAAAAACGTGGTCACGAAATATGAAGATCTTGACTGCTCCAGTGAGTAAATCGGGTAGGTCTCGCCTGCCTGGCTGGGGTCTTCGTGATCACTCAAACCGCTGGTTATAGACGCTATCAGAGATGGCGGTATGTTAAAGTCAATGGCGTAGCTGCATCCATACCATTTCTAGTTCTACCGCCTAGTCTTCTTTTATTAATTTTCAACCTTCTTAGTAACGTTTTCTTTCAGGATATCCCACGTCGCTGTTGAGAGGAACAGCGGCCCGAGCCACAGTACCTTTTGGTCTGGCTCATGGCTGCTATGATGATGCTGATGATGATTTCCAACAATAACGGTGCACATCATCCCCGCCTTCTGCATCCTGATCAGCATCTCCATCATAACAGCTAACACTATAATCACCGATTGGAAGCACTAGAAAACTATTACCTGTTGTCCGCCATGTCATACGTTTACTGATTTCTTACAATCCACGACATAATTTATGCCTACTAAATTGTGCTGTTCTTTCGAAAAATTTCCAGACAGCTTTTAACTCACGAATGCTCAGTTGAAGACCCCCGAGGATATGATTGGTCAAGTTTAAATGATCGTATGCATAAGGAGGCTGCCTGGAACACAAGCTCTCCCCATCTTCTAAACATGGCCATAAAATGACTAAACGGGTTAACTAAATACTACAGCCACTATCAAAACAGACAATAGGAACACTAGTACTCAGATTATTTACAGGATCGTAAATTAAGGCCTACATATATGACAGCCTGGAAATACCAAGATTACGAAATTCTGTTACCTCGGATGGACAGCCAATTCAGTCCACTTCTCAGCCGGCTATTTTCGAAATGTTTCCAGTATAGCATTTAAACGCGAACTCACTTTAAGTTGTGTCAACAAAGTTCTTTCTACTCTTCAGTACTACACAGTCTGTGGTTTCAACCTAATTAAGAAGTTGCTGATCGCGGGGTTATCGATGGGAGTTAGAAGAACAGTTGTTATGCCTGCAATCGCGACGACCCGGTAACCTGACAACTATTCAGTCAAGTTCGCAACTGAGTGTTTAGGTATGATTGATTGGTCATGCCTAGCACGGGATTACTGGTGTTATGGTTAACACGATAGTCTCAAAAACACCAGAGTTGGGTGCAAATTCTGATTCGGACATAGATATGCATTACTCCTGAGCATTAATAAGAGTGATACTCATGTCTAGTGCTTCTTTATGAAATGGGATGGCCCAAAAGCCCGCCTGAATGTCAGGAGTGCGATCGAATATAGGTGATGTTTAATTTGAAATTCTCAAATTGTTGGAAGTGTTAAGTTTTTGAAATCCATTTGTTTTCCAACTTCCGTTATGAAGAGGTTCATTAAACATTTTGAAAAATTATACATCAGTAGACTGATTTTTGTGGACTTATCACTGTATAGAATATTAGTCATATTTTGCCAGTATGTCTTTTGATTGACTGTTGTTAATACTGACACAACCATCCTTGCAAATAAATTGAGAGATCAGATGGCGAAACTACCGTGCACTGTTCACAGGATAGAACTTGACCTTCAGTAACAATAATCATTACACAAATCTATCCCTCATATTACGGCAATTATGTAACGGACACATACGGTCATGAACAGAAATGGTCCATCGAGCTCATGTCATGTCAACTCCACTCTGTGATGTACACTATGGTCAATGTTAACGATCAAGTGCATTTGCCTTATCTGAATAGAATTCACCTCCGTGGATCATACAGGTAGGAAGCACACACAACGTTAGCAGATATTTCACGTCTAGAAGCAGTGACATAAACAGTGCACTGAACAGACCCCACCAAATAAGTGAAACGTCAGAATTTGACAAAATCGCTCTTCTGAGCAAGTAAGGCCGATTGTAACCGCTGACAAAGTACACGTCTATTTTATGAATTATGATATTGGCGAGGCAAAGAACGAAGTGTTGTTTCACGGAGAAGATTACCGTGTCAATTCTGGGAAACACAACAGGTAGAAACTCCTTCGACTATCGAAGTAAACCAGTTAATACGCATCATAAGCCCACCATTAGAAAAAAACAACAGTTTTTCAAGTCAGTTCAGGTTATTTCAGCTGGCTCCCACTTTGTACTGACGTATATCAAACAAACTTTTATCCTCGCTGCTACTAAAATTAACATTTGAATGTAGGCCAAGATCACGTTGCACAGATAGTGAGACACACATAACTCAAAACGACCAAGAAATGTGTATAGCTTCCGGTATAACCAGTATCACAATCCGTTGATGAATCTAAATTCGGGAGGAATGTTGACGAAGGCCCGTGAATATTTCCGAAACTAACGGGCCTAGACCAGAGTTAATGTGGTATGCACACAGATCGACATATCGTAAATCAAAGGACGTATGACCCATATGGTCAATAATTAATAAACGTGGCTGACAGTGTGCACTAGCTGGCTGGCACAATCAAAGATCAGTCGAAAGCACAGTGACAGATAACAGTTCATATTTCTCTAAACATAAAAAAATTTGCCACACAAGTTAAAAACCATATTTAAGTTCAGCCTGAACATCACGATCAACTATTCGTTTTGTGCAACTTCAAGCAGCCAGAATGACATTAAAGCTTCGTCCTTGCAAGAGCCAATAAATGTGATATATACCTGATCTTACCGTGAAGTAACTTGTGAATTTGTTGGTTAAAACGTACACACACTGATCATTATTTCATTTAAAACATTTCTACCGTTGTAATTATTTTACTGATAAATTGGAACCTTCGATTGATCGTTAATCAGTGGATGAAGTTATCATGACGTACATCTTATAAGCATCACACAAAGGTTTAAGTGGTCTCGCCAAAGAGAACACTAAGTAAATTCATCAAGAAAACACCAACAAGAGAAGACAGTAGTAAGGGTAAACGTTGAAAATTTCTCGAGATTTCAGTTTCAATTCTTTCGTAAGAGTCTATCGCTTAGAAGATTTGTTGAATAGCCTTTATTATAACAGCGAAGTACGTCCTCTATTCCCATCGGAGAACGTTATCCTACTCTGAAGGTTATTCCTAGAGCTCATGGTAAGCTTATTTCATGTGTGCTTTGTATAAAACAAAATACGTACACATGCAGTGCTATCCGAATCTACACACGACACTTCATAGTTGCTTTTACGAACACCAAAGACAGAGTTTAAGGAATGAGACTTACACCTTTGGGAGACAGATTAGATTAGGGTGGAGTGAAAGTTTCGCAGTCTGCGCGAGTCATTCAAAAAATGTATTGGAAACGGAGATCATCATGAATCTAAGGAACAGTGCAAAATATAACAAGCACCAGGTTTCGGTTAATAGTTTGCAGGATTCATCTACCTATTAAGTAAACCTAATGCAACAAGAAGATGCTGACAGATGTCAATATATTGCTTCATGCCATCAGCCGTATTCAGCGAGAAACTCTCTAAATCATATAACACATTACAATAATTATCAACGTAACAGATAGTCTATCAATTAATGTATTCGTTTAACTCAATTTCATCGGTCCAACAGTCACCGTAAAGTAAGTTCACACTTAGTAAAATGTTGCTTGCATGCTAGTTTCATTAGTTACTATCTGATCATGCTAGTATCGGAGACGCATTCTACGTTACTGATTTGATTCTGGTCGTAAAAATAACCCAGGGTGGAACAAGCTACTGTTGAGTGAGTGCTATCACGGATTCTAAACATTGATGTGCGCGCGTTTAAGCACCTAGTAACAGGCGTGGATGAGGAGGAGTGATAGGCAGAGACATTTTTTCAAGTCGATTAAACTTCAATAGATACAAAAACTGTCGATGTTGGTGTACGGCACATACAACTAAAAACATACCAGATAACGAGGTCACATTTGAAAAGGCCTAGTAGGAACAAAGTTCAACAGATGCAACCGCACCAAAACAGAATACTTGAAATTAGAATTAGTCACTATAGTGACTGAACAAAGACCTGGAACATTCTGTACCTTGTGCTCAAACACTGAAGTCCACGTGGGACTGTAAAATGTGGTAATAAAAATCGACAAATAAATATCGTTCTCAATAGTCAGGTTCATCTAATTTTTATAATTAACTTTGATAAAACAACTCACCTCGTTGTGACCGTGAAACGAGGAAATTTTTTTTCCGTCGAAGTCAATGATTCCATTTACTCTGTCTCAGTCCATACAATGAAGTAGATGAGTAGAAGCAAATCTAAGCGGTAGGAACCTGAATCTACAATGCCAAGCTTACGTTAGTCTGATTGGCTGTCAGCAAGCAGTCATGCTATTGGTTCACATTCATTTAACCTAACCCTGTCCGTGAGCAAGAACGATTTGAAACGACAATCAGGCACGCTTCCAAGTTTGGCTAGTGGACAGTGATATCTTGAGTAAGGGGACAATTGTCTAAGTGAAAGCGAGCTAATCACCAAATTGTTTAAACATATACTTGGTTTACCAAGACCGTGGGAATGACAAGCAGTGCTGTGGCAATGAAATTCCCGACACAGTCAGTATATATTTAGTTGTAGGAAAACAGTAGATGTTGTTCACATGGCTCAAGTGCGAGGACTGCAGCAAGCTTTCTGTGAGAGTCAAACAGAAAGTAAACTAAGTGATGTACTCCATTTCAACTAGATTAGTTTAATAGACCGTACACTACTACGTTGCTAAGTCCGAAGTCACTCACAACGTAAAATTGGATGAGGACTGCTAATGAAGTTGGATACTTTACAATAAACTGTGGATTCTGCTTAGGGAAGCAAAAAATAAATCAGGAGAGCAGCTGACAGCTAATCACGTAAGACCTCGAGCGCTATAACAGAGAAGTTTGGTTGTAAGGTAGAAAGCACGACATTTAGAAATTCATTAATGAGTTTTACAGCTTCAACGTTGTTCAAAGCCTGTTTTACTAGACGTGACTTTTGCGAGTTCCAGCGTTTGCACTATGAACTGGACCACTGTGATAAACTTTGAAACACATAAAAGGTCTCTGATCCAGACCATCAAATTATTTTCATTGTATTGACTGCATGGCCATGTTATTGACTGATATTTTTTAAAGGACCACAAAACATGGCAAAATAACACCCTTCATAATAATCATCATCGTAGACAGCAATACATCAATTGGTTCACAGTGATACATAATTGCGACACAACCATGAAGAAAAAGGTAAAACCTGTGTAGGAAGAGAGAAGGGAAAAGAAGGGGACGGAAAAAGACCTAACTGATAAAAATAGCTACGTCTATGTTCAAACATTTAACTTCAAGATGACTACAACATACAATAGCATCCTTGGAGGAGTGCGACTATTAATGTTATTCCAAAAGGCCCCACTGTGTGATTTTCTGTCATTCTTAAAGTATCAGAAACACCTGCTATTGCAAATGATCTACAATTTCTGACAGCAGACCGATTTGCAAGTCACACAGCGAATCTACCATTCGACCTCTGATGAAGCAGCTAGTTTGGTCCCTCCAAAGTCCTCAAAGTCATGCAAACACAACTGGGCTGTGCTGCACCGTTTCTTTAACTGCACTAACGTCTTCAGATCAGTTGATCGCTGTATGATATGACTATCCTTGCATGAAAGATAAGTGGTTCCGCTTTATTTGAAATTAGTCGAATATGATTTCCAACAGCGCATTTAGTATACCACATGGAGTGGTTGCAAAACACGACAATGCAAACAGCTAAGAATTTGCGCACACTGAGATTCCGTCTGTTTTATCACGGTCGAGAAATTTCCCATTACTCCCGCAAGTTGAGCATATCCCATTGCTGTGTAGTTTGAATAGCAATAACCGAGCTCCAACAATTCGAAAAGGAATAACAAAAATGGATGAACTAGCTGAAGTTTGTAAACCAACTGTAAACATAGTAAAATGTCCAACCGTAATTTTATTGATTGTAAGATTGAGGGAAGAGTGAATAAGTTTGAGAATACGTTTCCCATATCTGTCGTATCAGTCATGATATAAAATTTGTTACGGGTGAGTTTTGCTTCCTGGTGATCTCTAATGGTCACAACATGTGAGTTGGATCTCGAAAAAAGTTCAAAGGTAATAGTTATTAACTCATTCCTGAGTCATTCATGCCATTCTATCAGATAACATGAAGTCCATACATCAGTGCTAAGGTGACCGGCAAAACAAATGTTACTTATATCACGGTACTTTATAAAGTTTGTTGGTTACCTTTTTAGATTTCCCTTATAACATGTGACAATTATCCTTCTGCTGTTGAAACTGTATCACGATTTGCATTTGATTTCAACATTCCAGGGGTTTTATCAGAAGTCATCACCAGTTCCCCTGAATCAGAGTTACTTTCGTAGTAAAATGCACGTTTTCCAATTTGCCGGCAGTGCAATAGAGGACTAGAACAGGAACATTATGAGTATTACGCCAAAGTGATACTGTATGAAGTAAGTAATGAATGTAGGACATATTCGTTAATGATTTGTTACATAATGGACCACAATGAAGAATAATGTTTACGGTCAGTTGTATCCAGTTGTAACCCCACCCTAAGAAAGTGACAAAAGAATTACGATTTATGAAGCGGGATAAATACGACAAGGAAAGTAAGAGGCAATACTTTGTGACTCAGCGTCTCAAACCTACATTACATTACAAGTTTCGGCATTGTTTGACCAATCAAGTAGCTATAGTCTGGACGAGGTTCGGACCGACAGCCCTCCAGATTATGAGCTGAATCTGTTATCCATTCTGAAAACAGCCAATAATAACATTTGTTCTGAACACTCCGTCATAAGCGAAATGACCAGACAGGTTAAAGCTACTGCACGTGCCGCAAATGTTGTTGGGTCTACGTTGTTCAGGCGAGTCTGGTGGAGAATGTAAACGATCGTGGAATGTCGGTTTGGAAGTAAACTTACGGGGGCGATTTAACCAACATTCCGTGCCACTATAGACGTAGCGGCCGCGAGCTCACTATCATGGTAGACTTGTATTTACCCACACCGGAGAGTTATGAACAAAGGACATCAAAATATGACAGGTTGAAGCAGGTAGACGGAATCACACAATCCGTTTATCAAGAAGCAGGTAGACATTTGATGACATTTACTTAGGCACAAAGCAGACGAACAATCCGAGCGTACTGTTGCACACATATGCATCGCATATGTGCGGTCGGCTTGTTTTCATGTCATATCAGTGATGACTCCCCGGTGAGCAAGTAATCTTGCGCCTTCCTATGACTGATTAGATAAGGTCGTATTGCCATTCTGATTGGACAGTTGCTTCTTATTTTCCATAGGTTTGCATGTTGCCATTCTACTTCCTAATACTTTAATGCACATTTGTTCTCGTTTGTTGTTGTCTACCATTTCTATGATACATTTGCCAATCGTGATACAATACACCACAACTGAGTAACTGCACCCGAGTTTAATATTCCTAATACAGCCTCGAAACTTGCAGCTGAAAACAGAAAACGGCTTCCACGTTTTGAAGATGTTGGGCATACAAACAGTGGTTACGTGATGCTTCCCCCTAAACCTTCAACAGTCTTTAACAATATTGAAAAGAGAACCAGCCAGGAACATTGCTATTAAACCAGAATGAAATTACAACTAAATCGTTTGATAGAATACCGTGACGAACGATTGCGTTCGATAATTCAGACCAATACAATCATGCAGGTTCAATGAAGTTTTAAAAAAGTCATAATTGGTCACCTCAGATTGGTCAGGGAACGGATGCCAGTTACTGCTGAACCCACCACCAATCAATTACGCAAACTGATGTTGTGTGCACACGAAAATTTTTTGAAAGCTCTGCAGTCGTCGTAGCCAAAGGTCACGCGATCGGTCCGCATGCCTATTCAGACTCCAAACGATAACCCTGTGATGTAATGGTGGGTGGAACTCCAAACCAATGTTCATTAACACAAGTGATTGTGATGTTCGGAATTTTTGCAACAGATCAGGCAATCCTGCGAAACCTCTTTGTGGTGTTCACATACTCCTTTAACTTCGCTGGATTTATATTACTGTATTGATATGATGATGAACTGTCGAAGATAATTGTTCATTGCGGTTTTCTTCCATGAATTTTCGCGAAATGAAAAGTTCAGATTTGGACATTGTGAAACCACGCGACTGGGAGATCATTTTACCCACCAGAGGAAAACCTGGGTGCGACACCTAAAATAACGTGACATTCCTAATAATATTTAACGTTAGAAAGCAATGTTCTGACTGTACCGATGTGACAACACGGAACAAGTGCAAAAGATTACAGCCTATGTATAAACAGCAAAATAAAGGCTACAACCGAGTGTAAAGTAAGCCATGGTTGCTGGTTCGTTGAAATATCGGAGTCGGTTGACAAGGCATAGCCGATGGACCGGAGCCCATTGCCAAAATCGCGCCACAAACCGATGACGATGGAACGAATAGTTAACGCCAAACACTTGAAAAGAATGCCAGTAAATCGATATGTCCAGATATCAAGGGCTGAAGACAGTGAATGAATACAGTACCCGATAGGCGAAAGTTAACAAAAGACATTGCAACAATGAGCGCCTTACCATCGGAGGTGCAGCACAAAGTAGAACGAGAAAAACGGTGCTACTTAAGGACATAGTACACCGGAGTTTTCAGAAGGAACAGCATTTTCGATTAGGGTTTATGACAGAGAACTGAGTAATAACACTGTAACATAGCTTTTGTTGGTAGATTCGATGCACTGACTTTTCGGAGAGATCCGGCAGACAGTCATTTTTCTTACCGTGTAGGCAGGGTACTAGATGAACAAGGGTGAAGTTGGATGATTTGAACCAGTTGTCCGTTTATCAACATTTCGTTGAATCAGTCAGAACAACTTGTACAGGTGTACACCACAGCTACGTTCTCGTTTGGTTGTGTAAAAAGGAGGAATAGCATGTAAAAGAGCCAGGGAGATAAAACTCCAAGTTGAGAAGAGTTTCGTGGATAGCAAGTGACTTGCAAACGTTCTGTTCCGACCGTGAATTCATAGGCTTTTAAGCAAGCCATACATGTAAACTTACGGAAGAGCGTTTGGGCAGCAAATTTTCACCACAAATAATCTACTGAATCTCTTTCAGTTTGGCTGGATAAAAATTACTCAGTCATCTGTTTTATGACGGAGTGGATGAAGAAACTCTTTACTTTGCTAGAGATGATCCTGACTAGTTCGGTTTTTTATTCTTGAAGGAAAACTATTATTGAGAGCAGGGAATCCAACAGGAAATCCGGTTGCTAAGCAAATGTGTTTGAGTTCAGAACGGAATTGGATCTTGACATAGTGTGACGGTTTGCCTATTTTGATGACGTATTGGACGGAACTAGACGACATGATGGTCACATCAATAGTCACTCATAGGTAGAGGTTTGCCGAACCTAAGTGTGCTAGCCCTTTGCTGGAGGGTTAGTATTGTTCCCGGAATAGATGGTACAAGTTCTAGTACACTGTTACTCACACACTGTACAGGCTTTGGGGCCGGATGTTTGAGTTGAAAACAGTGACCCATTTCCGGTTTGGTCTAGGCGTTCTTGCAGTATCCCAGTATAACTACAGCCATGAATACTCCAAACACTAACAATTCCGTAGTGATCTAACCATCTCGCAATATAAACCGGATCACCCAATTTGTTGCATCCAGAAGAATGGAACGACAAAAAATTGTCATTGATGACTTCTCCATCTGGTAAGACGGCAAGTATTCGGACTGAATGACGTGAACGTTGTCTTTCTTTGACCAAGTTGTCTTTGAACTAAAGCACTTAATAAATAGGGACAATGAAACCCGTGTGGAAGCTGACTTATCGATAACCTATTATTGTCCATTATAACTCTGTTGTTTGTTTGTAAAAGGTAGGCAATTTGATGCTAAATATTTGAGTATGGACATTGTTTTATTCGGCAATTTGAGCCCCGTCCCTCCTTTCCCTATTACATTTTTGTGCACAGCATGCTCTTTATCTTCACAGTTGTAATGCGGTTATGTGTCAATTGTCCTTGATGATAGCAGTTATTTCCAATACTTCCGCTGGAGCTCCGAAGTGCGGTCCTTGGTAGCACGTTCCCGCTTGGTGATGCAAGCAGACTTCTTAATGTATAATATGAGAGCAGAAATGACAAACATTGCCAACAATCACAGTTTGTGATCAACTATGATTCAGTTCTTACCATTTGTTTGCATTACCTCCGTCGCATTGTACAGTTAAGTGTAATGCGTCCTAAGTTGACAATGACAGACTTCGGAGAGAATGTTGCTGTAACTGTAGTTAGAAGGCAGTTTGCCAGGCAGTGTTGATGGATAGAGCGGGCAATTCGTTAGCATATACAAAAGAGGAGGTCAGAAGATCATTACTGATAGGTCGAGCGTTCACATATGATAATCCGGTCGTACCTAATGTGAGGTCAATGGTGTAGTGGTCAACACGACTGACTCATGAAAGCGCGGCCGGAGTTCTAGTCCCAGCCGAGTCAAAGATATGCACTAGTTACGAGCTCTAATGAGAGCGAAACTTGAGTCCAGTGCTTCTTTTCGAAATGGGCTGACTGGAAAGTCTATGGGAATACGATAAGTGTGATCACTTATGGATGATGTTCATTCTACAAGAGAGAGATATCAGAACGAATTTATCCAGCTTTGTTGGATATATTTGAGGGGTGGGGGTGCTCGTCTCCACAAAATAAGTCCACTTTCTGGAATAACTTTTCGCTTCATCTTTGTCCCAGTCCATGTTATCTTTTCAGATGACATGGACGACATCTTGTTGATGGCAACGCCAGAAAAAAATAAAGGCTACGTGTACATTCAAGAACTCCACTTAGTTCTAATAGCGCCCTGTCACGTTCTCCATAATGAGCGGGAGGCTTTATAAATACGTTTTATTTACAGCTACGTATATTTGATGCCTGTTTGCCATTACAGGTGTTCACGTGAACAGTAGAAGACGCTCAGGTGATCTGACTTTAGCTGAACCTAAAACCCACGTAGAGAAAAGGAACGATGGTACTTAGCTGGGCCAGTGCATGTATCACATCAAGTGGCGAATGCCATTATGCACAAATTGTAGCGAAAAGGCGTCCAATAAAAGCACGATTTTTTTTGTCCAATCCGCTAGTTACCATGCTACACGTGCGCTCCCGATTTTGAATCACAATTCCAGTCCACAGCAGCCCCCGGTTTCCGCTCACACGTCGTGTGCACTTCTACCCGGTTTAGGTGAGTGACTTACGCCTTCTATCTAGGAGTCTTCCGCCCGCTATTCCTCGTTCGTTGATCCGATTTCTTTAGGCGATGGCTTGTCCGGTCGCTCGTGCTGTGCTCCGTCTATCCACTGTGGGCTTTGGTCGTATTCTACAGCCGTGTCGAGATATTCCTGAGAGAGTTGGAATAATTACGACTTCAATTTGGTCATCCATCCTATTTCGGCGGTCACGCCTCGCCCGTTGGTCCGATCCGGTCGAGCGATGACTCATCCGGTCGCACACGCCGTCCTCCATCCGCTCGCTGTGGGTTTTTGAACGCACCTCCTCTTGTGTTGAGGTATTCCGCCGAGAGTTGGAATGTTCGCAATTTCTGTCTGACAGTCCACCACAAAATGTTTTGCACCCTATAACAGCCTCAAGTACTTAGAAAATTGGTGTCTCATGAGAGCTACTGCCAATGATGAACATTAATAAGACGTATCGGCGAAAGGTAAGCATGCTAAAACGTACAGTAAGGTGAACAGTACGACAAACAGTAGAAAGAACAAGTGAGCCTACACAAACGTTGATGCACATGACACCAAAAGTAAGACAGTCAGGATCAAAATTCGAGTTACTCGTATACGTCTAACAAAACCGGTCGATTTACGGAAGTGGATAAATACTAGAGCAAAGGTAACATTGTGATTGTGTGTGGATTTGACATTTAGCTATTTCCTGATGTCTTGTTAAAGAACATAAAACCTTCTCTACCGATGCTGAAGAGATTACAACCAATGCGTGCGGTTGCGCATTATCTTCATGACGGATGATACAAGGAACTGGGTGAGAACGAAAAATTGGACAACAATAGCACATCTCAACCCACCAACAATCTTCAAAGATTCAAGCAACCACAATCAGATGTGAATGAGGAGATTGAGAATTTACATACGAGGATAATTACAGATTGGTCAGAGATTGGTTGCAGAAAACAGATGAGGCTCGAGTTGAACTGCCTGCCCAATAGAACTTAGCTCTTTTCTGCCTGGAATTGGTATATCTTAGAGCAGCCAATTGCAAAAAACTGGGTTTCAATCAAAGACAGAAACAGCACACCCAGAAGCGGCAGGATTTCTATCAACTGAGCTACGAAGGGAAGCCACGTTAAGAGCTAAAATTGTCGTATTTGGACTAAGTTACCCACACCACCAACGGGGTATCCTCAAACCTGCCAGTACTTATTAGAAACTGGAATGTTGTCATGCAAAGTAGTCAAAAATATTGCGCACAATAGTCCAGTAAACTTTTTGTTGAATATAATTTTTTCAGAAGCCAATCAAGGCCCTTAGAAACCCGTTAATGCCATTTCCAATTTGCACAAATGATCAGCCATAACGCACCTAGCCCTAACTTTGGAGGTCATTCGGTTCCATTGTTAGAGGTTTTTCAAACACGTCGGAGTATTGTTCTCCGATGTATTTGGTGTTGGGAATCTGGAAAACGACCCTGCGAATTTTATTCATCATTAACAAGCAGTCGAAGTGTTGGACGATGCAAAGTGAACATTATACACAGTCGACTGGAAAATTTGCATTCAGATAAATTTTCTACCTCACGCGTTTCGAGAAATGCCAGAATTTATGTTCATCTTTACCAAAGGTGGTCTGTTATACATATTGAAAGAGTCTTACCAGAACATCGATCTAACCGTCAAATCTGCAATCAAACATATCTCGTGTTCAACGTATATTCAAAGATTTAGTTTCTTTTTAAGTAAGAGAGGGTCATCAAAGGTTTGTCATAAACCTGGGTATCGGAAATCGACTTTATTACGAAGATGTAGTCCAATATTTAGATACGCTGTTTCCAACTGTCAATTATGACTTCTTCAACGACGTGACAAAGCAGTGTGATCTCATGTCGTACACATACATCAAAGCTTTTTGTCAGGTACATTTGTGGACACTAAAACTCTCGCCGCACACATGGGTTCAGCCCGTAATGTAGGCCAAAGTTAAACTGCACAAATATGGGCGATATGCTCCAAACCGGATCGCGACTGCACGGTGCAAAGGACCGAGTACAGTCAAAAATCAAATGGTTGCCACTGTGTAATCAGAAACCATCCCATTTTGTATTCATTAACACTGTACGTTCTTCAATAAAAAGGTCAGGTGAGAAAAAGTTTGGGAATTATTGTCCTGGAGGATCAGGAAGACTATGTATCTCAAAGTAACCTGAATGGCAATCAACTTAGGTGAGGGAAAATACGAGTCCCAAAACGTTAAACGTAAATATTAATTGGAACGAACTACAGGCAACGACAGTAGAAGTTTGTGTGAAGGACCATTCAAAAATTTTCCTGTACCAAATACAAATGACTGCACTACATGAGAGAACATCCTTCGGTAATCTAGACTGTGTTTGAAGAATACATCAGGACTAAATAAACGTTCTCTTAAACACTCAAACAGCGTTTCCAAGTGGAGAGTTAAGCATATATTCGGTTCAGTGATATCACATATACAACCAGATGGACAAAACAGATGAAGCGTCCGCGTATGCAGTCAACATGGTTTCATCAATAAGCAAGTGCTAATCAGTTCCGCAGATGCAGCATCGATGGAACATACTTTAGAATAGACGAATACGCAGGAAATACCTATGAGGCAGTATAAAAACAGGCATACACAATATAAATCAAAAATGGAACCGGCAAGGAAATGAATGAGAATTATCTGTCAAATTATAAAATAACAAGAATATATGGGAGGAGAAAACAGAAGGATCTTTTATAGGCACGGAAAAAACAAACAAATATTTAAGCCACAAATAATCGGTTAAAATAACGCGAAAACAGCGGCAAAAACGGGTTATGTGTGGCCGAATGGAGCCTCGGGATAGAAGAGGCAAGGAAGACAATGAACCAGGCTGGAAATCGATGAGCACAGTTGATAAGACAATGTGAAAGAAGGGAATATTATTCATCAGTAATGTGGAGAAAAGAAAACAGCATAGTTGGAAGTAAACTTCTAGTGCACAAGGTGAGCAGTCCGATTGGTGCAATTTGCACTCGAGTTAACAACACGGCGCTAACAGTCGCAGTTGTTTGAACCACATGGTCGGTTCGAGTGAACTGAAGGAGTAATAATCCGTGTGGTTCGTTCACTGATATGACATTCACTGTGAACGTAGACAGAGAGAGAGAAAGAGGAGAGAATGAGGAAGTGGAAAACTGAGGAGTTAATATGCAATACCGACCTCACTTCGTTAACAAACCCAGTGCACATGTGAAACATCTTAAGCGAGAAACCTAAGAATGTGAGATCAAATTAAGGGGTTTGAGTAAATACGATCACGTTTCAGGCTCAAAAACGAGATGTTTCAATATCGGTTTCTGCACAACCTGTACCAGAAAAACTTATCCTGCTTCATAAAAACGTGAAAACTAGAAAAGGTGACCTGAGACTAGAGTTCAATATGCTTTTCAAGTGTACTTCCAAAAGGTTATATTTACAGAATTTTGTACTTCTGGAGGAATAACACGTGTTGTAAAGATTCACTTACGACGGCGAGAATGGTAGATCGAATATAAAAGTACACGGTAGTTCAGATCAGACTGGTCCATTGCTGAGCTTGTTTATCAAGCTGTGGAAATATTCCAACCTATAATACGGCAATATAGTATACCTCTTCAGGGCTGAAGAAACGTTTTTCGTTAGAATTGAAGAAGTCCACAGAGATGCGATCAACGTGAGTGCGGCACTGTGTCGGACAACGTTAACTAATCAGAACCGTCAAAACAGACACGCACTCAAGATTAATAGTGGGTTTTCAACAATAATCCTTAGTGTCATGAAGTACCACAGATTCTTTGAGAGGAAATATGCTATTGAGTGACCACACCTAAATAATGGGAATATGCAAGCCTAAACTATTATAGCCAAGTACCGTTCGAAGTAAAATACACGAAAACTGATCAGTGTTATAGTAGCCAGCATTTGCTACCGTGTGGCAGCACAGTTTCGCTGGATCTGAGACAATGCACGGCTACCCGGTTCTAAACAAGAGTCAAACAACCATCACTTGAAACTAGAAAATTTGGATTGGCGGAGCAACATCCTAAACATCGTCTTATCAGAGCTCAAGACAACGTTAAGACTGACGAGAGAGAAGGGATTTCACTTCGGAAGTCACTATTCGGCTAGGTATTTGTTTAAACTCGAAAACCTCGGTCGATTACGGTCCGCTTCTTTCTACTTTCTGGCGAAAGAGCAATTAGTTCATATTACCAGTCAATAACTCATAAAACCAAAACTCCAACAGAAATTATTAAATTACCTCTGCGCACTTACATTCACGAGAGGTGATGTCTGAACAGTACCGCCAAAATCTCCCTGTGATCATTTGACGTGCGTTCGTTTCGCGTGGATCGAGATACAAAACCGTTGAAGAATAAACGTTAAGCTAAGCTCGGTAATCGCCTGTACATCAGATATTCCGTTGTGAAAGCCATGTGTATAGACTGGAACCGATTTAAGTGTTTCCCCTATGGTTTCCAGAATGTAATTTTGGGAAAAAAGCACCTAGCGCAAAATTTTCGCATCACATAGCAGTGCTTCTTGGATGATAACGTTTAGATTGTGAAGATTCACACTGAAGAAGGTTGTACTAAAGTACCATAACTGTGAAGAGAGAGAGTAACAATGTCTAACCTCCTGAAGGAAGTGAACGTATCAAGTTGAGGTGCAAATCCGATGGAATACAACGATGGCTAATGCCCGCAACAAACACGCGATGGAGTGACAATCTGAACGCACTACTCAGGCCTAAAACAACTGTTTTTTGAACTGGAACTTAACAAGAGGACATTACCGTATACCCAGCTACGATGTTCCGAACATTAGAACACGGAGTTTTTGAGTAGCAAAAAGTCATCTCAATTTGTTCGACAAACAACACCCCACCCATAAAAAAACAACGCTGTTTACATCACCAGTTGTTGTGGGACAGCCAACATGTGGTATCTTGATTGGTTACCTTTGTCTGTCTGCATCATCTAGGGCATCGAAAAGAGGTTCGGTTATCGTTGAAAGGAAGGATATATAATGCCTGTATACGATTCTGAAACAAGGCCTGGGTGTAACGAAGACGTCAACAGACTAGCTGTGTTTGACCATCATTGTCTTCGCCAACTAGCGCACATCAAGTGGACTGACCGTGTGAGCAACACGGTCGTTCACCAGCGCGTATTTCGGAACGCTCAGAATGCAAGAACAATTGGTCAACTACTCACGCGGCACAGCCTTCGATGTTTGGGTCACGTACTCCGTATGCCAGCTGAGCGTTGATCAAATCGGGCATTATATATTGGGACCATCAACAGCTGGGTGAAACCGCCTAGCGGTCAGGCAACAACGTGGTCACGAAATCTGTAGACCCTGACTGTTTCATTGAACAAAGTGCGTAGGTGTCGCCTACCTGGCAGGGTTTTGGTGATCAAGCAAATCGCTGGTTAGAAACACTATCCCAGATGGCGATGTGCTGTAGTCAGTGGCGTACCTGCCTCCATACCACTTTTAGTTTTTCTGCCCAGTCTTTTTTGTAGCAATATTCCGCCTAGAGTATTCTACGTCACTGTTGAAGTGAACGGCAACCCGAGCAGCAGTACCTTCTAATCAGGCTCTTGGCTGCTATTATGATGCTGATAATTAGTTCGCTCGGAATTATTTTTTTCCATTATAACTCAAACCAATAGGTTATTTAAATTCGGAACGTGTTCAAACAAAGGGTCTTAATCCCCCCTCCTCCGTTAGAAACAAACTCGATGTAGCAGCTGATGGCCGGTTTGATGGGCTGGCGTCAGTGAACCATTTGTTCTTTTTACAATGGTCTGTACTTGATTGCCGATTGGCTAACCGTTCTGCAGTCAGGAAACTGCCCCAGTTCAATTTTATTACAAGGTCTAAATATAGATTTGTCACCAACCGGGGGATATAACACAAGCAGTCGATATGAACTGTGAAATCATGCACGCGGCTTGTGCGTTAGTATCGTCAAACAGTGTAGTTTGACTAACACAGACCTCAGCTGGAGAATGCAAAGTTAAGAATTGCCTGAAAGCATAACAGAAGCTTAAGGAAACGGAATATTCACCTACGAAACAGTCACTGAAACTGTGGGAAAAACAAGCAGTGGATCACAAAGAAGTTCCTTGAGTTGGTAGGCGGAACATTGATCATGGCAGTCAGTTTACGAGAGACAGCCAAATCACAGAACATGAGGCCTGACTAACAGCGGAAGTTACTGAAACGGAAACCAGTCCCGCTTCAGAGAAAATCGGCAGACTCTTCAAGCTTATCGGTATCACTGAGTCAGGAAGTCGCCTGTTAGTGAAGCTATCAGCGAAGCAGACGACATCCACCCAAAATAGGTCCTGAAGGTTAAAGTGCCAGGTGGTACAGTTTGTAGGACAGTTTAGCCCGTGTTCTGCTTTCACTGTTTTACTGGCATCAATGTAGTGTCCTGTTAAATAGATTTGCTGTCATCTGCCAAATCCGAGGTACGCTACCGCATTTCAGTACTTAAACGTAATAGGATTGCTGACCCAGACGGTCCCTTGCCAGAAGGTGGTGGTGTTATTAGAGGTTTTTACTCAGTTGTCTCAACTTATGACGACAGAAAATGTCCTTCTTTGCTGGGATCACTTGATATTAGCTATAATATTACGGCTAAAGGCGAATTAATCATACCTCTAACATAACTGCGGTGTTAACTTTCAATACAATAGGTGGACTCACTGCGATTTGGGAGGCAGACCTAAGACAGAACAGGCAGGGTTTTCTCCTGACCAATGGTATGTTCATCACATTTTAATTGGTCGACAAATTCTGGGGCAACGTTGTGTGTACTACCAACCAAACACCGCGATTCTACTAGGCTATAAAGTTGCATTCAAATCAACCGATCAATCAACAGTTTTAGAGGCGATCAAACGTAACTGTTTGTCGAACAAATACGTGGACATACTGTACACAGTCCACAACCATACTTCAACTCAGGTCACGGTCTACGACGATTCGGCACCAAGAACGGTGTCATAGACGGAGTAACGGAGGACTGTCTGCTACTTACACAGAATGAGGATATGGACACCGTATCCTAATGACAAGGTGTTCGTAACAGTTTTCAAGCAGCAAACGCTGTCTCACACTTTGTCAAATGGTTCGGGATCTGCTTTGCAGACTCAAAGAGCACAGTTATTCTGCAAGACTGTTTGGACTTTGCATATTTATTATTGAGTAACGAACATATGAAAGTTGTTGACAGGTTCATCTACTTAGAGAGTTGCACGGGAAGCGACAGGGCTATAAAGAATTTGATAGAGGCTTGCGTCTTCAGGGCTACGGCGGTGTTCGCCAATCCAGAAGATCGACGGAGTCACGGACGCATCTTTCCGCAGGTTGAGGTTCCTGTATACGAAAGGATTTAGAAAAGATAACCGTCTTCAGGTATTTGACCGCCTGCGTTCGCTTGTTTGCGTCTCGTGGGCAACGGGGAAGTTATAAAGATGGTACTTGGTGGCGAATGACTACCCAGTTCCTTAGTAAGTACGCTCAAACACAGATGACTGGCTGATATACTAAGGATGACAGCCAGCCGTGAGTAACACCGAGCACTCTGTGCCGATGAACGGACGATGAACTGGTGCGGAATAAATAAGTCATTCACTGAGGGGCTGATTTCTGCAGGTAGGGTTCCACTTCTGAATTGGAACTATCGTGACCCATAGAACCGGTAGTTGAAGATTTTGTAGGAGACAGTGGTTAAAAAAACTCAGCGCCATAAATAGAAAGAAATTGTAAGTAATACGATGGGGACAGTGAAAGTCTTATTGCCCTTTATTTTCACTTAAGGTTTGGTTGTTCGATTGCCAAGTGCATGTACTTTTTCTTCATTATTGTGTGATAGTTAACAATCAGCGTGAATCACCGATGTACTGTTGTCTTTAATGAAAATGGTTGTTTCTAACACTTAGGCTCGAGTGCCGGTCTTTGAATAATAATTGAGGGAACAGCATATTCAATTGCTAACTATATAGGCCTTTAGATAAATCGCAAATATTAAATGACAAACAACGATTACCAGAACTTGTTACAAACTTAGTTTTTGTCGATTTTAAGTGTGAGGAGTGGTGGGGCTGCTCGATAACAAACACACACATGCACTCTTCTACCTCGTAAGTGTAGTTGGTCTTCCTATCTGAACATGACCTACAGTCAACCAGAACACAATTACGTGCGTACGAAGTTGGTCGGGGTGTCCTGTAAGACAAAGATCTAATGTCAGCAGCCTGTTAAAGAGCCGTTTACAATGTGGAATTTGACAACAGAAGTGAAAAACCGATTCTTGTAGCTCTTTGAAGCAAAAGAAGTCGATCGCAGCCATCGATGATGAGATTATCCACCAGTGATAAGCAAAACGCCTACCTACTTTAGTCAGGACAGAACAGGATAACTGATCTCTAGCTCTGCTGAGCTTTGTGTGGGAGATAGTTTTAGAAACTAATCAAAAAAAAATAAATTTTGGTTATAATTAGCCAGGCTTACTTTCCAGAAACGTAAAACCAGTAATAGCAGTCTGCCATTCTACCACAAATCAGAAAAGCCGATGTGGTTTACAAACAGCTTTTGCTTATTGGTTCAGAGTACACGTTACACTGCACGTCTCTTACATTACTGCAACAGGTCAGTCAACAGAAAAAGCGCCTATTCGACCATCAAATGATTGCTATAGCCCGATCGGACGATAGGCCTTGAAATTCCACTGGTATAATCAGTCGAGCTCAGCAGTGAGAACGCCTCCTCCAGTGGTGAATTTTGGCGACAAGTCCTCAGGTACACGTAGTTTTAATTAATCTGCTGACCAGAAGTATATACTGAGCTATGGCACCAAGATGTTTATTGTCGCGATTTCAATGGGTGTTTTGGTAATTAAAAAAAAAAGTGGATGGGACAATTATACGGCAAACTGCTCATTGTGAGCTATCCAACTTTCATAATTAACTTTTCAGTTTAAACAACTCAACCATTTTTTAACTGTCACATCAGTTAGTATGGTGATTGGTCAATGCATTTCGACAGACAGCAAAATGGGATTTCGCATCAGCTGTACCGTCTGACACACACGTGTTCACATAAGGGAAGGTAATGACAGAAACAACAATGCGACTTGACCGGGTAGAACGAACCGATGAGAAAAACCAACAGTGGGAAACAAAAATCTAGACAGACGACAATTCGGGTAATAATCAGTAATGATTGACAGGAAACATTAACAAATACACTAGTGGAGACCTTTGGCTTAGATTCTATTTGTAAAAGAAATTTTTCGAAGACAGAGAAAAATCATAGTTTTTTTTAGCAATACACATACATATGTACCTAAAAGCGAGTAAACGTTTACAGAGTTTAATCAAATCAGTTACATTTACCGTCACCTTCCAGCACGGATGATATCCGGTGCTGTCTTTTCTCTGCAAGACAGCAAATCTCACTAGGTGAAAATATGGAGAAAACACACAAGCAGTTCGAAAGAATTTAAACACATTGAATGATCGTTGTTTTGCAAAAGTGCAAAAGGGCTTCGTTCTTATAAGCAGAGACCCGCAGTGTCTGTTTTGTAGGGTCGGAGGTTAGACCTTGCGGACAGTTTCGTCCGCATTAGATTAGCTGTAACACTCCGAAATGAAGTGTTGGTGCCACCTATGACAACACAAAGACATAAGCCCATTCACCCAAGACTCTACATACTCTGCATCTGTACATTTTAATTTTCAATGAGGAAGCAAAACTTAAGCTATTCGAACATCTTCGCAAACTATCAGTACTCCACAGATGTTGTTTCCGCACTACTGGTCGCACAAGAAAGGACTGTCATTTGAACAACGAAAAGTCAAACGACAGATAATCGGGACGTCTGTAGCTCGATAACGACGGATGTTGTAAGTCCGCTTGACGGTTGACATGAGTCTGCGTCTGACGAGATCGGCATTTATTAAAGAGACGATGCCGATACCATCGTCATCAAGGAGGGACCCAATAATCTTGCCCGTCGACTCTTACGTGAATATATATATCGTTGGGGAGTCTACCCTTTTCCGTCCAAAACCGCCTCGTTCTTTGAAAATACGATTTCATCCAAACAGAATGAGCGAAAATGTGAGTAGTCGAGACGTAACGTTCGCTATGTTTTTACTTGTCCGACATTTATTCCGCTAAGCTCATTGGTAGATTAGTGACTTTAGCTATTATTTCCGCTAACTGTCCTACGATTTTCTGATTCAAGAATGTATGAAGGCCGCTATTTCTTTCTCACTGTCGTACACGTTTTTAGAGCGGAACAAAGCTGCTTCTTGCACCCGTCATTAGGTTTGTATTGGGAGAGATGACGAGGACAGTCACGTTAGTTCCGGGAGCAAGATTTTCCCTGCTAAGCGCATTAATATATCATGGACAAACCAGCGTATACTTTCGAGGGTTTACTATATATATATATATATATATATATATATACCTAAAGAGAGTAGATGAACTTTTAACTCGGACTGTACTGCAATCCAGCTTTATCTAACACCGTATTATCACTATTGGATAGTGCACCTTATACATCATGCGTACAGACGATATATACATATGTATCAACTTTGATAAGCGAGTTTATAAACAACGTAAATGTTAATCCGAAACTGTCGACAAACAGAAGTGTTAGACAAAAACAAGAAAGGAAAAGTACGATACGTACAACGAAAATAGAAGAAAACTTCTACGATGACCTTACGTCATGGGGATTTTGAAATTCAGTACTGTATTTGCTATTATCTCTCTTTGGACCGAAGCTGGAATAAAAGTAGTCACACAGGGACCACGATAAGGGAAAAAACACATCCGTCACTCATTACCGCTTGGAGCCACATCAATCAATGATTCTGGCTAACGATATACAAAATATTTCGTACTGCAATCGGGATTACTCATCTGAGGTTGAAAATCAAACATCAGTTTTATAATGTCCCTATACTACCCCGAAAAGTGCTCACCAATAAGTTTTCTTTAGACACATAAAAATCCCAGTATGACAGACTTTCAACTAACAGGCGTGATATACCCCCACCCATCGTAACCCATAAAATAAAGAGAGGATATCCGCGAACTAACAGCTATGTGGTCTATCTAAAACCATGCTTGATTCGGAGAAGGCAGGCACCAAGTATAACAATGATTTGCAAGATGTCTAAAGCTAGTACCGGCTGAAAAAAGCTTATGCTCAGCTCACAGTTGTAACAGTCGCCCGCCATTATCACAGCAATGTGATGCTATCTCGAATCTGTTACCTAAACCAGACTCGGCCACACCAAGGTGGCCGAACTGGCCGTTAATATCTGCGACCAGAACGACTATATCAGTACCATGTGTTGAACGGAGGAGAGTGACCAGGTCTAAATAAAAGGCGTTCTTGACGCTGACGTCACTATAGTCAGTTGAAGCGTAAGCAGACACAATGAATAAATTTCTGAAGGTCTTACGTCTAAAGCTGACTTTAACAGAACTCGCCAAGCGGATGGCACAAAGTCTAATGTTAACAGGAACCCAATCTACTAATGTGGCTACAGCCGTCCTACTGAGGACGATATCGGATAGACAATGAGGGTGCTGTTATCTCCGTACGTTGACTACTGTCCTGGATGCTAGTCTCCGAAACACAACAGACACTAACATTTGACGAGTCTTACATTCGTGTGAGGGCGGCCCATCGACCTATCTGTTTTAGAGTGCAAACGCTGAAAACATCTATATTAATTCGCATTTTATATTTAAACCAGCGACAAAGGAGGCCTCAGGCGAAGTGATAAAAGATGGGACTTACTGGCACAGTGTTAATATCAGAAACCATATCTGTTGTGGGACCGGCGGAGTAATCATCAGAAATGGGTGTCAGGAGGGGCCTGATAACTGAATTTGATAGAACAGTTATGGAGGGGTCAACATTAGTATGTTTTCGCTTATCCACTCTGCTACATACAGCAGACAGAGCGACCCGGTTGGTATTGCGAGGCGGCCGATGCAGTAAGGAATTGACATTGTTGTGAAGATTCATGGTGATGTGTGGGCTGAAATACTACCAGGACGCCCAGACATACATAGGAGAACGATTAGGATTCTCAAACAAAGCGTTCGACTCGAAAGCTTGTACCGCAAGACAGTGGGTAGGTGACAGTGTACCAGAACTGGTACTTTTTCCGGAAAACCATGTCAATTTTCTTCCAACCCCAACTTAGAGGACCAAGACACTGTGGTTTGTCAAGTATCTACCTATCGACCTGCCTGGCGCGAGTGACTCTATCAGTGTGGTGGCCACACCGTCCGATTTAGCCCAATAGGTCACAGAGATGTGCAGGCCGTCACACCGCGTCAAGGTCCAGTCTCGTTGTGCCAACTGTACCACAACTTCTAAAGTGACGAAAGTTGACGACCAAAGCCAGACCGTCATCATTTTATGTGAACACAGACAGAGGATCCTTTCAGTTGTGAGGAAGTAGTTTTCACTTAGACGGAATAAAGCACAAACCATAACGTGATACCACTAACAACTATAACACAGTAATTGGCAGTGTGGTGCGAATGTGCAGTACTTTGTATAGTACGTACATAATAATTCGGGAGGAAGGACTGGCTATTGCAAACAATGATTACAACGATTTAGTAGCAATAGTACAAGCGGATTCGGCTGTACACATATAAATATTCGTCGGAAAAAAATAACAAGAACACTTACTTTTGCTCGGGGCACTCGTGATGGAGGCCTAATTCCCGATTGTGTAGAAGATGAAGGAACCTCGTGAGTGCCGAAAGAAGTGTTGAAAGAAGGTGATCCGTAACTGCCACCGTTCGACGTTTCACCTGCAGGCGATCCGGGCTGTTTCGGTGGGGGAATGATCGATGGTGCAGGAATTGAACTGGGTCTTACAATACCCGTACTAACGGTGGATCTGGGAGCTGCTGCGGGTTGTCTCAGATGGGAACTGGAGTGAACAGAAATACCGGGATTTTCTGCATTTGATGGCCCCGATGATTGAGGAGTAGTAACGTGCACTACGGAAGGAGGTAGGATACCGGAACCATGACTTGTTATTCCATTATGGCTGGGGGAGATCACTGGTTTTTCCTCCCTCGAGTTTTGGCGTCGAGTTTCGGATGCAGAGATCGGATATCGAATACTAGGGGGTTTGATGCCACTTGCGGACGTACTTGGAAGCACAGGCGATGAATCAAACTTGGCCGGTATGCATGAACTCGCATTTATCGCCGAACCAGATCGAGGTGGCGTCGGTGGTGTCCCAAGGCTGACACGCGCAGAGGTCACTGGTGATTCATCTTTGATTTGAGATACGGCGGTCGGCGGAGGGGATATGCCATCAGTCCGGCGACTAGATACAACAGAAGGGCCAGATTTTGTAAGATTTTCCTAAAAACAGGATGAAAACATACAGTGAGACAGGTCAATGAATACCAAACAAAGGAAATGTAAACCAAAAAACAGACCTGCACAACCGACGGTACAGAACTGCTCGAGCTTTCGACAGGGCTAGTATTCTGGTTTTGTTTGTCTTTCGGAATCGAGTAAGTTTGTCCTGTTGAGGGCAATGCATAAGGTGACGGAAATTCCGGAGTTCGTGCCAGTGCCTCTGCACCGCTGCTCATAGGACGTCCAACATTAACTGCTGGTGGTCTGATGCGAGATTCAAAGGTGCTTAGAGACGCGGGTCGCCTGTCATCTGAGTGTGAGACCGGTGGTGACGTCTTAGCAACCGTGAAACCAGCAGGATCTGGCGATACCGCACCGAATTCATACTCATTGATTGGCGTCAACGTGTCTCGGTCATCAAGTTTCGGACTTGCGGTAGAAGCCCGAGTTGAAAGCAACGTGAGATTCGAGGAATTGGTACTGGAAACATTCGTAGGGGATATTTTGCCGTCGGTCAAACGAACGCGTTCTTGCTGGCTGATTGAAAATACAGAGGCATGTACTGCGCTGCTCAGGCTTCCAGGACTATCAGACACTTGAGATGCAAGTGGTTCGTACAAACCGGAATCGGGAGTGATATTCCTGTCCAAATTTCCACCTGGGTGATCAGTCTTAATATCGGGTGTGTCAACATGAAGACTGTAAGTACAAGACAACAACAGAAGAAGTACATTAATTTAAAAACGGTTACATATAGACATGATTCTGAAAGCTATTCATGCACAATTGTCATTAAGATAACCAGATGGCATTGTGGTTCAAGAGACTTTTCACCGCAGGAGTGACATGGAATATCGTACGAGAAAAATACGGAAGGAGGAATGAAAACATGAAAATTGATAAAATGGGAGTAAACAGAGAAACTACAAATGGGCGCAGGCCGCCATCTGTGAGAGCATTGATAGCCGGCTATTTGAGTGATTCCGAGTTCTCCAACATGACAGGTGAAACAAACCCAACTAACCCAACGGAGCCACAAGAAAACTCCAATGTTTCGTGACCACCGTGCGGTTTACCGATAGGCTTGCGGTCTTGGTGACTAATCTCTGGTGCGACAAACACTCAGCTGGTTTGCGGAATACGTGACTTAATCAACAGAAGCTGTATTGTTTTACTATGAAACTGATTGAAAGTGTATCCAAAGTGGCTCCAAGTACGCACCGACCATCATTTGTGTTTCTTGCGCAATCAACCAATGTGATCTCGGCCAACTAGAGAAGAAAATGATCAGCAAACGAACAGGCTAGGTTTTCGAATCACAGAACAAAAATATTCGTGTACAAACACTATATACCCTCCAGGTAAGCTGAAACGGGGCGTTAGTTAGACACCGCGTATGATGCAGGTTAGTAAAAGTAACATATGCCTGTGTTATTCTCGGCAATATCTCCTAAACATTATTAAAGACCCACGAAACAAAGCCATCCAACAAGACAGTGATCCAGTATTTCAAGTGGACTGTATGACACAAAGAATATGAAACTGGGAATGCCCCAGTTCCGCAGCAACTCTTAAAAGGCACGGAGTGCATTCCAACCAGATATGCCCGGTTATTAATCTTGCATGCCTTCAGTTGTATGGCCAAACAGCATAAAGTCACCCACACAATCCGCATCAGAAGGAAACTCCATAACAAAAAAACGCTGGACTCCCTAAATGCACGGTCCGAAGTGTCGTCATTGACAAGGATATAGGTGGAAGTGAAAATCGGACACTCCAGACGAAACGCGTAGCAAACAAGCTCGTTTTCGGTGTTTCATCATCAGGCTAAATACAACGCATTTATATGGGTTCGATGGGGATGGTAAATAACATATCACTGAGGCGAAAGATGTCAGTCAACAGTTTCTGTCTGGTTTGAGTCATGAGACTTAGTTACATAACATTGACTATGTGAGTTGTACGGAATCTGCGAGAGATACGTCACATCTATGCGATCATTCTATTCTGGGTTTGCGTACACGGCCATGGAAGGTTTAATGTTTCGACTAGCCGTTTTTAAGCGCACAGTGGTGGTGAATATAAACTAATTGCGATGGCCTCTGCAATTGATAGTATACGACCTTTGACTTGTTTCGACTGTGTCTCACGTATCTGGTAGATTGGCTTGAACGATTCTGCCTGAGTGATCAGATGACTCCACTAGATCAAGTGAGTTGCGACCGCAGACAAGCAGGGTCTTATCGATCGTCGCGTAAGCCACACCGGTTGGTGCCTAATGATGATGAAACACCGAAAACGAGCTTGTTTGCTGTCCGTTTCTTATGACTAAACCTGGTATATTCACAGTATTGAAACAAACCAAAGACCCCTGATGAACGCCACCAGAAGAGCTGAATACCGATAAACTCATTTATGTTCACAGAAGGCGCGTACTGTAACCGTAACAGACTCATAGTTTTCAATGGGAGTTACATGCAAACGAGGAGGCCTCAGAGAACCGTACGAACGACCCAATCGATGGCATACTTTCTGTGTGAAAAAAATCGGAATTGTGGAGGCTTACGACAGGACTGATGCTTTAAGACACATAGCAGAGTAAAAGCAGACTAGATCAGATCTGGCTAAAAACCACAGACCATCGAATCTAACCGCTGCCAAACAAAGCCAGTTCGACAGTTGAAGTTCAAAACGGTTGCACGAATAAAAGAGGAAACCACTAGTACGTTTCATCACTCAGTCAACAACAAAGTGGTCAGCTGACATTCACAAACGTCCAATCTACGTCCTGAAATTTCGCTGAACGAAGAACATGGAATGACCGAAATAATGAAAACATAAGGCGGGAGCAATAGCGATTATGGTTCCTAAAATCCAGCTCTCACATAACAAGTGTACAACAGTTATATTAAAACAGAAAGAAAATGAGCTTCTGAACCCAACGTGGAATATTGTTTTACAAATAAATCTAGTGTGAGGAACAGGAAACAAACGGTAGCAGATTATCATCTGAAAAAGCAGTGTACTCCAATGTATATAATTTCGCACCTGATTAGTAAGAAATACTACCGCGTCTATACTGGTCTACTTGAAACACTGTAATTGACAAACAAACACGAAACGAGTGTTTCACATTGTACATCAGATCCCGGGCGCCACGTCGTGGAAGGTTAAATAAGGAAGATTGTATGTAGTCGGGATTGTTACAATCTAGTTAGGTTGTTCGGATTTGTGCGTTCAAAAGCAGTGTTCACACTTTGGAGCTGTCATGAACAAGCATGTACTCGCAACCCAAGCGACAGTTTGATCCTGTCCAACACACCGAACTCGATTAATAGCGATTACCTAGGGCGTGTCTCACTCATGTTCTCAACCATATCGAAGTCGTGTTTATCTGTGAGCAAAGGTAATAACAATACATGTTCTCATGTGTATCAGAGGTTGGATGGAAAGTAATCACCCATCTTCACATAAGTGTACTGAATTATAACGTTTTCCCAAGTCTCTTGATGGTTTAAGTCCGGTTGCACAGTTAAGTGCGTGTTCCAGGTTATCATAACTGTGGGTAAGCAGATCCAGCAAATTCGCGAATATACGCAAGATTGATAATGCCCAATTTGGGATAAATCAGTCAGACACACCTCGAAAAATCTGTGGTGCTAGTTCCAGAGACAAAGGCACCGTTATAAAGTCAACACTTTTACAGGGCCGCGAAAAATCACAGTACTTAATCACGTTACCCGACTAGTTCTTAAATGGGGAGACAGAATTGAAGAGAGTACCTGTAGCCATTACTGAAAATCATGCGTACTAGTACTTCCACGCTACGTCTTGCCAGATCATGGCTGATGTAGTTTGAAGCCTGTTTTATTTGCATGAAAATCCCTTCAGTGTATCTGTTACAGTGTGTCTGCCTAAATTAGAACTGGATTTGGCATGCAAGTCAATCACCCAAATGGAATAACTGAACACCCTAGGCAGAAAGTAAGTTTAACTCTATGAGTCGAAACGGTAGGTTAGCACGATTGAGCCATGTTGTTCTCGTGTTCTTGAGTTATCTGAGTGTTCCTGGTTGAAGATACTGCACTTCTAGGAAGTAATATTCAGCAGAGTCATCACACGCTGGTATGCGATTAGGTGATAAATAGGAAAAATCCAAGTATTGGACGTTGGATTTCCGTTTAGCTCGGCAGAAATGAACATAGAACAACGTGGCACGTAATAGACTGGTAGCTGTGGAACGTGGTTCAGATAGTTAATCACGATCAGTGGTCAGCACTGTCTGCCTGTCCTAAAAACACCTGGATGAATACCATTGCTCACAGTGATTAAAAACCACGTACTCATAACGTCTTGGAGACAGGCCATTGACTAAAACAAGCTACCAAGTCTCTCATCAGGCTGATAGCGGTCTCAGCTACAGATTTCACACCAAACAAAATTCTGAACTTAATCTGGTTGCTCTCCTGAATGTACAAGAATGAATGAACTTTCTATAGAAGCCTTAACAAGAAACTGATTCGATTAGCCATTACATAATCAGCTGTAAAGAATTTGGTTAACAAGGAAATGCATTTAGCCATATCATTGTGTAAACGTGGACTACTCAACCTAATGCGAAACTATCGTGCACAAGTGTCTTTAACCGGAATAGTCTCATCACAACAATCTGCAAAACCTATACTGAGAAGACGATCAGCACTGTGCATACACTATGAAGAAACCCAGGTGCCAGGCTTTCGGATGACTTCACATATAAACCGGTTGTCAGATGAAGACGACAGAGGATTACCAGTTCCATTCTGAAAAACCTGGTGAATTATAGTCACAGTGAATTCAGATATTGCCTGCAAGTTAGTCTAAGGCATTGCATCTTCATAGCAAAAGTGTAAACTATTGTGCGATCAGAAGTATCGGCAGCTTGGATAAGGTTGGAAAGCCCAAATTTGTGCACATAGAAGACTTTTGTTCAACTATTCAAGTATACGCGGTTTACAGTTGTCGACATAAATGAAGCGGTATCATGGTGAAAACATACGTATTCCCATAATGAATCAATATGTAGTGACAATGAATTAGGGCCCACAAAACCCTGCCTTGACTATCATTTTCATGTTTACCTGGCTATATCTGCTCTACAGACAGCACACAATTTTAACGGTAGTATGCCTTCAAACTGAACATCGGTCATACTTGACCATAGCCTTCGCAATCAGATACACATTCTAGGCAGTCTCTTCCGAAAAGAAGTAGCAGACTCAAATTTCGACTGAGTAAGCGCTCGCCACTAGTCCTGCCACGGCCAGGATTAGAACTCTAGGCACGCTTTCATGAGGCAGCTGTGTTGATCACTGCGCCACTGATCTAATGCTAGGCAAGACCGAATCATCATATCTGAACGCTCAAACACTTGTTTGTGAGTAATGGTCAGTTTGCCTGATCGTCACGATAGGAAACATAGTTACTATCTGTAAACTCCAATCGATAACCTCGCGATTAGGACTGAGAAGACTGGTCGAAATCTCTTATCTCTAACAAGAGGGAAATCCGAGTATATTAAAACAGGCTGGCTAGATTGTCTATCTGAATGTGAAGAATCCGATAAAAACTGAACGATGTTCAACTTAAAATTGACTATATCTCAGCTATCCATCAAGAATCCAGTGTATTGCATGAATATGGTAGAGCAGTCCGGTTAGAAATTTCTGTCTACGTAGATAACACCTAACAGTGTTTCTACCACCTTTTCCTTATCTAATGTTACAGTTATAATTCAGTAGCAGAGTTAGTAAAGTGTACACATAGTGAATATTAACACAGTTCGGCTAGTTTATCTGGCGCAAGCTGGTAGCGATACAGTATATCACACGTAAACGTTTAGGTCAAGTCTGGTCGTTTTAGGCGAAATTAAGAAGATACTGATGCACGCAACCTACACGCAGGCATAATAACAGCAGTTCAACTTCCGAGATGCACTATCGATGACCCCAAGAGGAACAGAACAACAATCCAGCGTTAATTTTCAAAATGAACTCACTGAAGCACTCGATTTGAATAGCGAAAGATTCAAACAAGTGTGCATGATGTTCAGCATGATATATGATCTTTCTTTGACTGCTCATGTATCGTGCTATTTTCGTAAAAGAGGCCAAGTCGCGTAAACATCTACATCGATGTTGGGAATTTTTGGAAAAAAGAAGGTGAACAACTGAACGGAAGTGAATGGAAACGTACTGCGAATTGGTATTCTGAGTAGTAACGCACTGATCAGGTATAACGAATCCACATGGCCCCAGGTTGTGTTCAAGTGATTTGAGGTTGTTAGTGTTTCGATCTGTGATATCCAATGTGGCAGCTGTAGCGCCTCCAGTGGAGGATTCCAGCGTTGGAGTAATTCTATGCTCAGACACTGACTGACGAGTGGGTTGGTGGGAGTCTTTACTCGGCAAGACACTGACATGAACCTCCGTTTTTGAAAACGTCGACGTTCTTATGGTGCTCGTGTTAGTCGTTGCTGGATCCCTGGCCTGCAGCCCACACGATACGGATATAGGTGTTTTAAAGGTGGACGTTGTTACAGTCGTGGTTGTGATGGTGGTAGAATCGGTATTGGTAACGGTTGAAGCGACTGTGTTGGCCAGAGGTAGATTTCGCTTGTCCACAATGCCTACCGGTTGAGGTGATGTCAATGTTGACGTGTGTTCAAGTGATGCTGGAACAAACGGTGAGACCACAGTCGGCTTGATACCCATCGAATAAGTGGGTTTTGTTGGTGAGGAGGGAGAAACTTTGGGAGCAGGGGTGGAAAGGTTTGCAGTAGCTGAACCATATACGGTCGAAGAGGGTGTGTACAGCAGTGACCTAACCGAAGGAAGAACCACGATAAAGGTAACATTGTACAATTAATGTTGAGTAACATCCGGAGAGCAAAACTGAACTAAAAAACTTGTCAGTGAATGAGGCAAACGATGACTAATAGGTAGCCCAGTGGAAATTTCTGTTGCCCGAGTGATAAAAGCCTACTTATAAGTAGTAAGGTATATATGAAAAAATGTGCGTTCAATGTAAATACACGAGCAGAAAGCAACAACTGTAGGCACCTCTGATCGCGAGAACTAAGACAAAGGAAACAACCATAATGTACGTAAAATAGCTGAATAGAAGAATTTGTGATAAATGAACATTATTTTATTGAGGTATAGGTTGTAACTGGTCGACTAAGTGCATGAATTACAATGGATCACAGCGCGTGACGAGTATGCGGTTATCCGGAGGTGAACACACACTAGAATGCTATTTGAAAACGCTGCCCCGAAGTGTTTTCATTCTGTCTGCATCCACACTGACTCGAACAAGTTCTGTTAAATTTTATAGTCTAGAGGAGTGTCATGATTTTCTGCTCCTCGATAAACATCAAAGCTTAAAGGAATTCATATAAGGACAAAGTAGTGCGAGTAAGATAGGTGTGGCTTACAAGAATGCTCATTTCCATGCATAACAAACAAACAGATGAAAAGGAGAACAACTTTGATAAATACCGCATAAGGCCACATGTTGAAAGTTGCGATCTAGAATAACAGGCAAAGGAAATGACACATGAAAAAGGGTGAAAGGTTGACTACAATATGTTCCATGAAGGGTTGTATACGTGACACATCACCATAAAGGACGTATCACGTACAACGAACTTTAATACAAGGTGGATTGATACTGTTCAGGAGAGCACGGAACCAGATGGAAATCAACACAGGGAAGCAATCTTCATATACAGAACGCCAGCCACATTAGACTATGGGTGTCGCAGGCTAAACAGGTCAAATACCACGTGTATTATTAGGAAATATAGGCGAAAATATGTTTTCCACAATTCATCTTCAGGTCGGTATAATTATATAAGGAGTTAACAGAATTAGACTGGGATATCGATCAGACTTATTACGGAGAAACTAGGTCACTAGTCAGTCAATTGGCGATGGCTTGGCTGGTCGGTTACGTCACGCTTGTCCATTGGTTTGACCGCGCAGGTTCGCCATCCGTCCGGTGGATTTATGGCCATGGTAGGTGCAACGCCTGAACAAAACGTTTTTGATGAAGTAATACCGGGTCAAGCATCCTGATTCCAGTAGCTTCGGCAGTACAAAGTGTTCTAATTCGGACCGCTTTTGATGGGTTGCTTTGCACGCGATAGACCACTTTGAAGGTTTGACCAGTTTTCACCTGGTGTCAGCTTCCAACCAGATGAGCGCAGATAGCACTGTTGACCGAACGTGATTCCCCGTGCCTCAGCCACGTGGATGGTGTTCTCGGAATCGTTTCGAAAGTTGTCTTGGCGTTCGACCAATATAACCTGCTCCACAGGAACAAGTGAAAGAGTAGGTACATATAGATGGGGTCTGAACTGTCAGTCAATCTTTGTTATAAAATCTGGTAATTGGGGATGCGGAGAATTGAGTATGGAGTTCAGCTGTAGCATGGGTCCTGCTTATTGTCTGGTTGATCCTATTTGTCAGTCATTCTGCTGCACTGTCATTTTTGAACGGCATTCGAATGCACACAGGCTTCTTTCTTACGTCACACCCTTTAGCTTCAGATGATATTCTGATCTTGTTTCCTGGGATAAATAGTTCCGGGTAGCCGTTATCATGAACTGTGTCCTTTGTGAATTCGAGTTCACTTTCTAACGCATCCGCTGAACAAATTTTGTTTTAGAGGTACAAAATTGTGAAAGTTTGTGTACTGACCTGTCCACGTATTCTTGCAATGAATTCCGCGTTGAATAGTTCCGTCTAGTCGTCGATGTAAACGAACATCTAGCAAAGATATCTCGTTTCCAGACTCTTCCTCAAGTGTAAACTTAACTAACTGATGGGCGCGATTGAATATATCGAGTACTATGTGCATATTAGTATCCGAACTGGCTACGATAAATATATCGTCTAAGTATCGGTGGTACTGACTGAACTGGCTGATGGTGGACTGAAGCGTAGTGCGTTCAAGCCTTCCTTAGAATATACCAGCCAGGAGAGGTTCGAACGGCGATCCCATTGCTACGCCATCTGTCTGGCGATACTGTACACCGTTGAACAACAGTTGTATATCGATTGTTCGACGGAGGAGAAGCTCTTTCAATTTCAGTGGTGGTAAACCAATATCAATCCCGGTCTCAGACACGTAGTTACAGATAAAATTGACGGCTTTCAGCAGCGGTACGTTTGTGAATAACGACACTACGTCTAATGAGTATGATTTCTGTGAATTCATGTTAACGTTCTGCATGCATTCGACAAAATCAAATGTATTATGTAGACTAAAAGAGACAATCGCTTTTCGGACGGGTTCAAGCAGTTTCACTAGCCATTTCGCTGTTGAGTGCTAAGACAAATTCATCATATCAAGTAGTAGGCCATCCGGTACACCCCGTCTGTGGACTTTCGGTAGTCCACGAAGATATGGTATGGTTGGATTCTGTGGTCGTAGTTGCTCATAAGTCGCAGAGGTTATACGTTTTTCGTCCTTTAGTGACTGACAAATAGAATCAACCAGACAATAAGCAGGACCCATGCTACAGCTGAACTCCATACTCAATTCTCCGCATCCCCAATTACCAGATTTTATAACAAAGATTGACTGACAGTTCAGACCCCATCTATATGTACCTACTCTTTCACTTGTTCCTGTGGAGCAGGTTATATTGGTCGAACGCCAAGACAACTTTCGAAACGATTCCGAGAACACCATCCACGTGGCTGAGGCACGGGGAATCACGTTCGGTCAACAGTGCTATCTGCGCTCATCTGGTTGGAAGCTGACACCAGGTGAAAACTGGTCAAACCTTCAAAGTGGTCTATCGCGTGCAAAGCAACCCATCAAAAGCGGTCCGAATTAGAACACTTTGTACTGCCGAAGCTACTGGAATCAGGATGCTTGACCCGGTATTACTTCATCAAAAACGTTTTGTTCAGGCGTTGCACCTACCATGGCCATAAATCCACCGGACGGATGGCGAACCTGCGCGGTCAAACCAATGGACAAGCGTGACGTAACCGACCAGTCAAGCCATCGCCAATTGACTGACTAGTGACCTAGTTTCTCCGTAATAAGTCTGATCGATATCCCAGTCTAATTCTGCTAACTCCTTATATAATTATACCGACCTGAAGATGAATTATCAAAAACACATGTTCGCCCATCTGCATTTAGTCCCTTTATCGCAATCAGTATAGTAGAAACGATGTATTCTTAAGTCAACAGTTCGCAAATTTTCACGCCCACTGCGTTTCATTTATATTTTAAGAAAAAGCGCTATCATCTTCAACAACACGATACTTAGGCTTAGCTTTTGAGTTAATAGAACACGCAAACTTGGAGACAAGCACAGGCGTTCGTTAACACTAGCAATTAAAACGAATTGGACAATAAACAATCCGTTCCACACTAACGCCAACTACAAAGCTTGAATATAACACGAAACGTAACTGCCAGGTCAACAAAGCTAAAGACCGCGTACCAGAAACCCGGTTTACCGCGAATGAAGTCGAATGTGTGCACATTCAAACGCTTGACAACAACGACATGTCAGTTTGATGGAAAGCGGGGAGAACCATCTGCCACACCAAAGTGAGTTCAGGTCAGTTTGACAAAGACGTTTCCAACCTCATTAACTGATTACCAGGACTAGGTTCGAAGCCCATCTTTTGTCCATTTAGCACTGGGCACATTGTGTAGATAACGATAACCCGTTGGTCTAGGCTTCAGTAATCAAATTGTTGGCGTATTCTGGGACTGGGTTGTGTTCGCCTACCTGTTAAGTTTGGGTTTTATGCAGCACGTCATTACGCATGCTGGTTAATCAGTAGCGTGAAGTTGCTGAGGTCCATGGGCATAGCCGAATTGAGTGTGTAGGATTATTTGGATTTGCGATTGCTAAGTCCACGCGATAAATTCGAGCTACGTTGTTCGGAGAAACGGGAAACGAATATGACAGTATTGCGCTTGAAGCAACTGTTTCTCATTCGTACCTCGAACAGAGTATAAAGCTTCAGGATATGGTGCCGATCAGCTTAGTCTCGTAATTTTTTCCTATCTCTAGTTTCGACTTGAGTTCTGCGTGTGTGAAAGTATGCGGAGAAAAACAGACTGAAGCAGTCTGTCGTGTTACGGATAATCGTCATCATCATCATCATAACAACCATGACCCTGACCAAAAGGTACTGTGGCTCGGGCCGTCGTTCCCCTCAACAGCGGCGTGGAATATCCTGAAAGAATACGTTACTAAGATGATTGAAAATTATTAAAAGAAGACTAAGCCGAAGAACTACAAATGGTATGGATACAGGTACGCCACTGACTGCGACACATCACCATCTCGGATAGCGTCTCTAACCAGCGGTTTGAGTGATCACGAGGACCCCATCCAGGCAGGCAGACTACACCTACCCACTTTGCTCAGTGGAGCAGTCAGGGTCTTCATATTTCGTGACCACGTTATGGCTTGACCACCATGTGGTTTCACCCAACTGTTGGTGGTCTCAGTATATAACGCTCGGTACGGTAAACGCTCAGCTGGCATACGAAGTACGTGACCTAACCATCGCAAGCTATGCACGGTGAGTAGTTGACCAATTGATCGCGCATCCCGAGCATTCCGGAATACGCGCCGGCGAACGGCCACATTGCTCACGCAGTCAGTCCATTTAATATGGGCCAATCGACGGAGACAACGATGGTCAAACACATCAAGTCTGTTGATATCTTCTTTGTGAACAGGCCACGTTTCCGAACCATAAAGCAAAACAAAACGTACACAAACATTATATACTTTTCCTTTTAGCGACAGCCGAACGTCTTTTCGACGCGAGAGATGAAGCAGTTTGACAAAGACATTGCGTGGCTCTGCTATCCTCGCTGCTATCTCATCAGCAATATTACAGGCTAACGCGATAGTGCTACCTAAGTATGTGAAACTGTTCACAGTCTCAAACGGATTACCTGCAATGAAGAAAGTAGGAGTGGAAATGCTCCAGTTTTGAAGTAACACTGTACATTGAAGGTGCAAAGCGTATTCCTTAGAAACCAGTCCGGTCACTAACCTTGTTCAGAATGGTCTGCATATCTTCGGCAGAGGGGCTAAGTAAGACAATGTCATCCGCGTACTCCAGATCGTGTGTGGTGTTTATCAGCAATGATTCCCGTTTTTAAAAAGTGGGCCCAAAGTCTATGTGACAACCACCGAGGCATCAGTTTGGTGTATATTGCGTCCAAGTTATTCATTGGCCTCATTTTACGTCAACTGACTAAGCCCAGAGAAAGTAAGGTACGCGAAGAACAGGCAGGATTCCGATGCGGTCGAGGGTGCAGTTAGTAAATCCTCTCAGCTATTCTGCTAGAGGCAGCGCGTAAAGGTTTTAACATTTCAAGCATGCTTAGAATAATTCATTATGGGTTCACGCCTATTATTTTCCCCACATGATTAGGTGCAACGGATCTACTATCCATTGGATGCCACATAACGCAATCATGCACATCCGCTGTCTAAGTCATGTCAGTCACTGTCTTCTTGACGACAAACATTTCAAATCCGCTTATGAAGCAGACCTTCGGATCTTTATAGTAGGTAATTTTAGCCGTCCTACAAACTGTGCAGTCACGGCTAAAAATACACTTGGAATGTTGAAACTGGACCTATCAGCATTGAGGCTTAGAAGGAATGCAGTTGGAAAAGGGTTGGTAGATCGCATTTTATATCCCCTAAAAAGGCTGGTTCACGATCGCAGAGAAGCATTAGTCTTAAAATAACCACCACACTTGTCACTTTCGTCTTCGAAGCACTCAAAGACTGAAGTGGAATTTTTACGTGCTCACTAGCAGTAATTCGAAAGCTAGTGATCATTTTCTCTTTTAGTTTGCTGATAGAAATGGATTTTGTTTTTTCGATGGAAAGCAACTTAACGCAAATCAATCAAGTTAATTCGGAGGTCAATTGGCAAGTCCGCAGCTGTGAAACCGGATGATTTTGTCACAACGAAATAGACTTTGTACGATGAGCTGAATTACCGACCTGTTTTCAACAAGTGGCTCCAATAGCAGTGCGCTTGCTGCATCTAGGAATGTTGTTTCTATAGCTGGTTCGAATTCAATCGGAACTCTGATTTTTCACGACTGCGTTTCTTCTGAAAATAAGTCAAAATTCGTCCTTCAGGTCGTAAGGCGCGAGGATAATCCGTCAGGAAGTCCGGCAGGCATTGTATTGTTTATAGTGTATTCGTGGCAAAACGATCTTTTCAAGTATTGCTAAACGCAACAAACCGAAGACGAAAACTCTGGGTCTGAAACAATGGTTCCCTTCTGTTATCACGCATATATGTTTCTGCGTTCACCAAACCTGAATTTTTTATTAACTCTATCACAAATGTAGACAATACCTTCACCAGAAAAGACACCGGCTTCTGAAATTGAGGGTCGTCGGAGTACTTTTGCTTGAACCCACTGCACACAATATGGTCGTTTTTACCAACCAGTTGCTTTCAAAGCAAACGCATGGACCCAAACTTGTGTAGCTTGATTTCCCAGAAGTTTGGCCCCCGGTGACACTCGTGCACTCGGAAATTTGCCAAACTTATCTACAGGTGAGTACCTGAGTTTACCGCGCCAACTGCAAATAATGTGTACCGCTCTGAAATTCAGTAACCGTTATAGTCTGTCCGAGGAACCATTGAGAAACGGTTACTTTGAATGTATTAATGTCATAATCGTTACCGCCCCATTTCTCCAGACCGACTCCTGCTACCGATTGACCAGCAAGCATAATATGACGTGCTGCATAAAACCCAAACTTAACAGGTAGGCGAACACAACCCAGTCCCAGAATACGCCAACAATTTGATTACTGAAGCCTAGACCAAC